>APFE030261680.1:0-13542 GCA_000404065.3 Pinus taeda
GGAGGTGGTGGAGGTGGAGGAGGAGGATGCGAAGGTGCAGGTGGTGGAGGAGGAGATGGAGGAGGAGGGTGCTAGGGTGGAGGTGGAGGAGGAGGCTAGGGTGGAGGTGGAGGAGGTGTTGGTGGAGCTGGTGGAGGAGTGGGTGGAGGTGGAGAAGAAGGGGTTAGTGGTGGTGGTGGTGGTGGAGGAGTAGGAGGACAAGGCAGAGGTGGAGGTGGTGGCGAAGAAGTAGGAAGAGGTGGAGGTGGAGGTGGATGTGGAGGCAGAGGTAGAGGGGGAGTTGGTGGTGGAACCAGAGGTGCAGGTGGAGAAATACGAGGTGGATGAGGAGGAGGTCATGGTGGAGGAGGTAGATGTGATGGAGGTGGAGTTCGAGGAGGAGGAGGAGGAGGCAGTGGATGTGGAGGTGGTGGTGGAGGTGGAGGATATGGTGGAGGAGGAGGAGGAGGAGGTGGTGGTGGAGGTGGTGGATATGGTGGAGGAGGAGGAGGAGGAGGTGGTGGTGGTGGAGGAGGAGGATATGGTGGAGGAGGAGGAGGAGGTGGTGGTGGTGGTGGTAGTGGTTAAGCAGGAGGTGGAGATGGAGGTGGAGGAGGTGGAGAAGGACGAGGTGGACATGGAGGAGGAGGAGATGTAGGTGTAGGAGGAGAACGGGGAGGATGAGGAGGAGGAAGAGGTGGTGGGGAGGTAGAGTTGTAGGTGGAGGAAGAGGTGGTGGAGGTAAAGTTGGAGTTGGAGGAGGAGGGGGTGGATGCTCTAGAGGTGGTGGTGGTGGAGGAACTGGAGGTGGATGTGGTGGAGGAGGAGGTGGTGTAGGCTGATATGGTGGAGGAGGAGGCAGAGGTGGAGGTGAAGGTGGTGGAGGTTAATGTGTAACGGGAAGAAGAGGTGAAGGAGATGGAAGTGGATATGGAGGATGAGGTGGAGCTAGAAGAGGAGGAAACATGTGAGGGGGAGATGATGGAGGTGGTGTGGGTGGTAGAGACAAAGCTCGGAGACGAGGTAGAGCAGGAGGGGGAGGAGGTGGATATGGTGGTGGAGGAGGAAGTGGTGGTGGAGGTGGTGGATGAGGTGGTGGAGTAGGAGGTTGTGTAGGTGGATATGGTGGTGGATGAGGTGGATGTGGAGATGAATGTGTAGGTGGAAGAAGAGGTGCAGGAGGTGGAAGTGGAGGTGGAGGTGGTGATGGTGCAGGAGGAGAGGGTGGTGGAGGAGGAGGCAGAGCAAGAGAGGAATGTGGTAGAGGAGGACGAAGGAGAGGTGTAGGTGGAGGAGAACAAGGAGGAGGTGGATGAGAAGGGGGAGGATTAGGTGGTGGAGGTGGTGGTGGAGTAGGAGGTGGTGGATATATAGGTGGCAGTGGAGGAGATGGAGGAGGAAGAGAAGATGGAGGTAGTGGAGAAGGAAGTGGAGGAGGAGCTCGAGGAGGTGGAAGTGGATGAGGAGGAGGAGGAGGAGGAGGTGGTGGACGTGGATTTGGAAGTGGAGGTGGAGGTGAAGTTGGAGGTGGAGGTTGAGGTGGATTAGGACCAGGTGGAGGTGGAGGTGGAGGTGGAGGAGGAGGAGGGGGTCGAGAGGGAGGAGGTGGAGGGGAATGAGAGGGTGGAGGTTCAGGTGGTGGAGGTGGAGGTGGTTGTTGAGTAGGAGGTAGTGGAGAGGAGGTGGAGGAGGAGGAGAAGATGGAGGTGGTGGAGAAGGAGGTGGAGGAGGAGGTGAAGGTGGAGGTGGAGGTTGAGGTGGATTAGGAGGAGGAGGAGGTGGAGGTACAGGAGGAGGAGGGTTTTGAGGTGGAGGTAGTGGAGGTGGTGGTGGATGCGGAGGTGGAGGTGGAGGATGAGGCAGAAGAGATGAAGGTGAAGTTAGAGGTAGATGTAGAGGAAGTGGTGGTGTAGGTGGACAAAGAGGATGAGGTGGAGGAGATGAAGGTGGAGTTGGAGGTAGATGTAGAGGAAGTGGTGGTGGAGGTGGACGAAGAGGATGAGGTGGTTGTGTAGGAGGTTGAGACAAAGGTGGAGGCGTAGTCGAAGGTGGAGGAAGAGTTGGAGGTGGAGGTAGGGGAAGAGGAGGTGGAGGTGGAGGTGGAGGTGGAGGTGGAGGTAGGGAAAGAGGAGGTGGAAGTGGAGGTGGAGGTGTAGGAGGGGGTCGAGGTTAAGGTGGTTGAGGTGGTGATGGATGTTGAGGTGGTGGAGGAGCAGGAGGAGGAGGTGGAGGTGTAATTTGAGGTGGAGTTGAAGGTGGAGGTGGAGGAGGAGGAGGAGGAGGAGGTGATGGGGTTGAAGGTGGAGATAAGAAATTTAATTTAAGGATCATGTGTTAAATTAAAATATTATATTGTCAATCTCTCCTCCATTGTTGGAAATGAAAGCTACAGTCTCATGAATGAAGAACATATCTCTTCACACACATAATATCCTAGTATTAAATGATAAGTAATACATTTAGGAAGATTTCCTCCATGCACAAATATAGTCATTCAAGTACATGAAATTTCCTTACCATTTAAATGTAATACCTTGGCAAAGAATTTTTAATATTTAAAAGATTAAAATATTACTGTGAATGTTCCAACACATTCCATAGGGTTTATAAATCCTAAACCCTAAACCCTAAAACCTAATTTTCTTTTTTATATTCTAAAAATTGTTTTGTAACTTTAGTGTTATAAATCCTAAACCATAAAATCTAAACTCTAAAACCTAAAACCTAAAAGCTAAACCCTAAACATGAAACCCTTAATCCAAACCGTAAAACCCAAAAGGTAAACCATAAACACTAAGAGTTTGATAACATTTTAGAAATCATTTTGTAACTTTTATTTAAGTTTTTATTAAAAGAATTTACTAGAGTGTTATAGAACCTAAACCCTAAACCCCAAATCCCAAATCCTGTATCCTACTTCTTAAAGCCTTAGTAACTTTAAAAGAATTTTTCTCCTCCTCTCCCACCACCTCTCCCTCCTCCTCCTACATTCATCTCCTCTCCTTCTCTCTCCCCCATCCTTAGCCTCTTCTCCCTCATCCTCCTCCCACTGCTCCTTCCTTGTATCCACCTCCCCCACCCCTCCTCCTGCTCCTCCTCCACAACTTTGTCATCCTCCTCACCCCTCCTCGCCTCCCTCTACCTCCACCTCCCCCCCTCCACCTCCGCCTCCTCCTCCTCCTACCTTTGCCTCCTCCCTCTCTCCCACACCTCCACCTATGCCTCTCCCCCTACTTCCTCCCCCTCCCTTCCCCTCTCCTCCCTCTACCCCTCCTCTATTGTCTCCTCTCCCCCCCACAGCCTTGTCTCCTTTGCCTCTTCGCCATCCTCTCCCGTCACATCCACCCCCTCTAACTCCTCCACCTCCTACCACACACCTCCTCCTCTTCCCCTCCCTAACTCATAGGGGATTCACTAAGTGAACCTCTGACCTATCACGTGCATTTGTGGCATATTAAAAAATACACATAACTTGAGTACATACTTGAAAATTCCTCTAAAAATCACATTATTTAACCCCCTACCAATATAAACCCAATATAGCTTCCCAATTTAAGAAACCCCTACTTTCACTAGATATTGTAAGTATCCATTTTTTCTTTTACATTTTTTACGCCACTTTATATTTTTCATTAACTTTGAGATCCATTTTTTATATTTTCCAATATAAAAAACATTTACCCCTATATATCCCCCAATATATTATGTCATTTTTTCCTCAATATATATTCCCCAATATGAACCCACGTTGTATGATATTTCCCCCCTTTGCCTCTACCTCTCCCCCTTCCTCCTTTCGCTCCCTCCTCTGCTGCCTCCCGCTCCTTTTTCTCCCCCTCACCCTCTACCACCTCCACCTCCTCCCCTCTCACCTTCTCCTCTTCCTCCTCCACTTCCTTCGCCTCCACCTCTTCCCGCTCCTCTCTTGCCTACTCCTGCTCCACCTCCCGCCACCTCCTCTGCCTCCCTGTTGGCCCCCTCATCTACCTCTACCCACTCCTCCTCTGAATCTACATCCCCCCTCTTCCTCTTCCTCCACAACCACGTCCTCCTCTTCCTCTTCCTCTTCCTCCACAACCAACCTCCTCCTCCTCCTCCTTTCCCTCCTCCTCCCCCTCCCCAACCTCTGCCACTTCCTTCTCAACCTTTCCCTTTTCCCTCCTCCTCCATCTCATCTCCTCCTCCTCCCCCTTATCCTCCTAAGAAAAACATAAAAAGAAAAAATAATTACATATCATTTGATTCTCTTTATTTATAGTATTTTACAATCTTTTCAGATTTCCTCCATTATCTCATCCTCTCATCTTCCTAAAAAAACATTAAAAAATTAAATATCATTTCATTATATTTATAATACTTACAATATTTACAAATTTTCATATTTATTTACAATGATAATTCATATATCAGTACATAAATGTTAATCAAACAAACAATCTACATAAAAAAAAATCAATATAAATAATTAATTTTGTAAACAACAATTCAAGTAATCAAAATTATAGAAATAATATCAAAAGTTTTTTGTGTAATCACTAAGAGAACTCAATGCTTATTCGAAATCTCCAAAACTATCTAAAATCAATATATATAAATTATATAAAATATTTGAAAACTAAAATAAACCAAAAGCACAATTACCATATACAAATTCTGTAAACCCCAAAAATAATTAACATACAACCAGAAGGAAACTTCAGAAAACCTCCACTTGTAGTAGAGGTAAGTATGATGGAACACTACTAGCCATCTTCTATATTTAATAATAGTATTGTAATTTTGGATTTCCTATGGTTTTATGTGGTCTCAAATGTAATTGCAAGTAACTTCCTCAACATTGGAGCAAATCATGTTACGGTGGTTGAAACAAAAAATACAAAATCAACATTATTGTATGCTAATTGGTCATTATCTTGTTTTCAATACCTTGGCTATTAAGACATATTTTTAATCTAATGGTGAATTAAGAAAATATACTTGTAAGGCTCTATTTCAACTAATTCATCACGATTATACACACTTGTAGTGCTCTGTTTCAACTAATTGATCACCATTATACCAGAACAGAACATAACAAACATATTGAAATTATAACCATTTAGTTTTTGTTGTTATTTGTTTTTA
Organism: Pinus taeda; assembly: GCA_000404065.3. Classification (NCBI taxonomy): domain Eukaryota; kingdom Viridiplantae; phylum Streptophyta; class Pinopsida; order Pinales; family Pinaceae; genus Pinus; species Pinus taeda. The sequence goes on from APFE030261680.1 coordinate 5,104, forward strand.
TATGTTAGAAGAAAATTTAATCTCCTAGCGATGGGTGAGGAATAACTGCAATTGGGTCTAAGGAGAGAGGAATATTAATAAGAATATGTCCTTCCAAGGTAGCGAATCGCTATTACAGGTGCTAACTGCAATTGGGTCTAAGGAGAGAGGAATATTAATAAGAAAATGTCCTTCCAAGGTAGAGAATCATTGTTACAGGTGCTTCATCTTCCTGTGGATGAGACTTTCAAGGTCCTTATCACATGTTGAATCACGTACAATGAGATTTATGTATATTTAAAGTGCCACACTGTACAAAAAGATTTAACTTCAAGTATTACGAACATATTTAGTCAGAGTTAAGTGAGTTTATTTGTAGAAAAATATTTATACACTCACGCTATAGACCCGATTTGATATGGCTGGTTTAATATATTACAACATTAATTTGAAATGAAGCTTAATAATATTACATATCTTGTAATTAGCTTTTAAACTTATAAAACTAATTCTAATAAACACGCACTTTTAAATTTATAAAACTAATTCTGACAAACATGCGAGGAAAAAATTGTAATTAAGTTGCATTATAGAGGAGACTGAAATTAGGAATAAATGTAAGCTTTATCTTTCAGAAAATGCAGCCGGCTAAGTTGATGGAAATAAAAACATATTTCAATTCCATAAGAAGAGATCAGTAAGTTATGCATGATGGATTGAGTAAACTCGTATGAAACCAATAGAAAATTAACTGAACATGGATAGAGAACAATAAAAGACCCACCAGTAATGTGTGATGGATTGATTAAACTAGCATGAAACCAATAAAAAGTTAATTGAATAGAGAAAGAGAAAAATAAAAGAGTTAATTAAATAAATATATGATAATCACTTAAAAATTTGATTAAACAAGGACATACTCATCATGTTTTTTGGAAGTAGTTCAATTATTAAAAGTGATTTTGGAATTCATTAATCATAAATTTTTAAATTTAGTAGACATGGAAGATTCCTTGAAAATTCATGGAGTTATTGTTGGGAAACTCTTGAATCAAAATGGAAGGTATTTACATAATTGGAGCTCAAATTGGTTGCGAGGGATGATGAAGGGTTTGCATCATATTTAAGTCTTGTCTCTCCTCTCTTCTCCATTGAGCTCATCCAAGAAATCAATGTTACCATTCCCTGCAACTGAGGATGGCATGAACACGATACCAAGAAATTTGCAACATTTGCAATCAAATTGATAAAAGGGAATCATAACATGGTCGATCTTAAAATTAGACCATATAAATGCAATTCGATAGCATCCATGCATACAGTCATTTATCTCCATGAAATCAAAAGTTGTAAATTCTCTCATTCTAACAATGACGACCAAGAGAGACTCAAACGACAAACTTACTCACTAACTCAGACTCAAACCAACCACATCCAAGTACATAGATGTGCCAATCTGAACATAGATAGAGGAGGACCAAAACACAACAAAATAATATATATATATATATATATATATATATATAGCAATTTCTCCACTTTCTTCTACAGCTATATGTACTTCCCACACCGTTTGAAGGTTTCATCCACTCCCAATTTTCATGATTTCCATAATATATCACAACATTATCATAGTGTGATAGATTGCTATTTTGAATATAACAAGTTTCACCATCATGTTTCTGTTCTACACATGCCCATACATATCAGACTGTAATACATTTCTTTTTTCACATAATATAACAAACACAAACAACCCCAGGCATTGTCGAACTAGAATAACTTGCTTTCTTTCTAGAGTTTATAAAAAAATACACGTGCCCACTACTGGGAATAAATTCATTTGAATGTTCGATGAACACTAGGCATAAATTATAACAAACTTGACGTATATGTACTTCTCACACCTTTTAAAGGTTTCATTGGCTCCCAATTTTCATGATTTCCATAACATATCATGTCGTTATCAGACTGTGATAGATTTCTCTTTTGAATATAACAAATTTCACCATCATGTTTCTATTCTACATGCGCCCATACATACTGGAGTGTAATACGCTACTTTTTTCAGATAATATAACGAACGTGAACTACCCCTCGCATTGTCAAACTAGAATATGTAGCTTTCTTGCCAGAGTTTATAACAAACTACACATGTCCACTAGCGGGCATAAATTCATTTGAAGGTTCAATGAACACTAGCATAAATTATAACAAAATAGCTACCAAAATACCCTTTCTTGCAAATTGTGGTGAATGAAAGTTGTAGCTCTTCATGAGCTGATTTATCTTTTTCTATTCTCCCTTGAAATAAGGTTATGCCAACCTCCAAACCTGATTCTTTTATAAAATAAATTTTGAGTAGTTATTAGTAATGAACTATGAGTAAATATAATTTCCAAAACAAAATTTTAAACCCTTTAGTTTTCTCCATGGGCAAAATTTCACCCCTAAATTTTCTTCACGATGATTATTCGATATTCAACCCTGCATGAAAAAAAATATTATAAATAACTAAAAAATAATATATAGTAAATTTATAATTTAATTTATTTTTATGTGTTTTTTATCCCATGAAATGAGAGAGGTATCATGGGGTTCGTATTTTGATGTTTATCATCAATTGATACCAATCTCCACTTACCATTAATTTTATTTATTTGGCTTCCATAATTTTTCTAAATTTAATTTTAAGATTTTTTAAATTAAAATGAAAGTAAATTCCAAAATAGATATCACTATTATTATGCTAATAGACAAAGTAGATATTTCATACTAATAACTTAATTATTATGGTTGTTGTAGACTTTTAACTTCCATGGAATATGTTGGAATATACATAGTAGTAATGATATATGATGATAAGATTTGTGTGCAATTTAGGTATTCTTTTTTAATAAATTTATCTCAAATTAATTAATTTCAGAAAATTTCATAACTATACATGTCACATTGGGTATCTCGTATTGGTAATCCATGGTATTACCACATGGTATTGTAAGAAGATCTATTTACTATCTAAGAGTATCCACAGGAAGTGGGAGTCAATCTACATGTCTAAAATTATTGTTATATGCTTTATAACCCTTACATTAAATTTTTTATAATAATAATAAAGTTATAATTCAATTAACTTCTACGATTTTTTTTAATTTGGACAATGTCACATGTATAATGGGTTTAGAGTTTTGACTGTTATCACACATTAATTTCTATATTTTTTATCAAACAATTGACTAGATGAGTGCAATGGTTATAATAAAAGAAACAAATCATTTTCTAGTCAAATCTTCGCAACAATATTTTTAATTAAATTGAAAATGAAAAAGTTTTAAAGCCACCTTTTAAATAAATCTCAACTATCTATTCACAACTAATATTAAAAATAATCCTAGCATCAATCTATTAGTTGTTGATGATTAAATTAAAATTCTAGAATTCCAATTCCAAGATATACACTCCTATCAACATATTGAAATTAAGCAAGCATACATATGTTGTCACAAATTCAATTATATGTATTTTAAATTTCTAAATTATGTTTTCCCATATTTGTTTTTTAATCACTAAGATCTACATTAATGTGCATAAACATATATTTGCAATATTATTTTTTTAATATTTAATGCTTTCATTTTCTCCTTGTTTTGTGTAATCAATGCTAAGTTATATCGAGAAGCCTTTTGTTGAACTTTGATGTTGAGTTCAATTTGAAGAACTTTGATTGATATGTTTAGTCTATGAAATATTTTTCTATTAAAATTATGCAAAACTTGAATACATTCTCATTTCTCTCTTTATGAATGGAATTTAAAGATACAATCGAAAGTATAATAAAAACATAATACATATATTAACGTTTCATTAACTTTATTATTTACCAAAACCCCTCATTTAATAAATGTGAAATATAGGTGACACTTTCCATGTCATTGAAAAATGAGAATATTGAGATATCAAAATAAACTTTTAGATGGTTAATAACATATTAAAAAAAATAAGAAAAATATGAAAATATATTTAAATCTCATACATACCCGAATATAGCTGAGTATAAAACACGTGCCGTACATACCGGAATATACAACACGCTCCCATACATACCGGAGTGTAATAGGTTTCTCTTGTGAAATAATATAATGAAGGCGAACAACCCCAGGCATTGTCAAACTGGAACATGCCTCTTTATTGTCAAAGTTTATAACAAACTCACTACTGGGCATAAATTCTTTTGAAAATTCGATAAACACTTTGCATAAATTCTTTTGAAAATTCGATAAACACTTTGCATAAATTATAACAAACTTAACCTATAACTATCCCGAACTCATATATCTTGAACGCACATATGCCGGTTTCGGGGTTTATAACAAATTACAAGCACCCACTACCTGGTATCAATTCAAATAAACTTAACATCGCGAACCCACATATGGCGGTTTTAGAGTTTATAAAAAACTACACGAGCACACTACTTTGGCATAATTTCGTTTGAAGTTTCCATGAACGCTGATTGGCATAAACTAGTTTGAATGTTTTTATTCCAACCACCCACTACTCGCATTACGTGTCACAGACGCACCAACTACTTACGCATCTGCATTTAATCCTTTGACTGGTTAAAATATAATGGAGAAAAAATGTTGCTATAACGTTCGGTATAAATCTTTTGACTTGTTACAATACTTGTAATGCTTCTTGGGTGCTATAAATCGTTTCGCTTGTTACAACTATTCATGTGAACATTAAATTTTGGCATGTTATTTGTTTTCTTAAGTGACAAGCTTCCCAATGAGACCATCGTTACGGTTACAAGCACTGTTGTTTAATATTTTAAATTTAATTTTTTTGTTTGGTTAATAGTAAGACAAGTCTACAAGTTTTTGGATGGAAGCTAAGCAAAAATTACTATGAGTTTGATTGGTGAGAAGATAATGTTTCAAATGGCTTTTTAATATTTATAGATTTTCTCATGTGATGTTCACATAATGTTTTTGTTGGAAACTATTTTTGGAACTCTCCTATAAGACATTCACCATACTTTTTAAGGCCATCAAAAAATATTCAAATTTGAAAATTATTTTCTCACTCTACAATTGCATCACATTCTTGAACATTTAGAAAAGCAAAAAGACACACACAACTATCAAATTTAGCAAATATTAATTATATTCTTGAAAGCTCAAAAAACAAAAAGGCAACAGCTATATTTAGAAAGAAGAAAATAATTTACATTCTTGAATATAGATATCAGCTCTAAACCCACTCCATTTCTTGAACTTAAGAAATATTAATTACATTTTCAACACAAAAACTTAACACTTAAATTTAGACATGATGATGCTAATTGCATTCTCGAATGCTTCAAAAATAAAAATAAAAAATAGTTAAATTTAAAAAATCGAAAATGATTGTGGAAAAAAAAAACCTTACAAAAGTGTTGGTAAAATTAAAAGAAAAAAACTGAATTGCTTTCATAAAACAAAAAATTTAAAAAGTGAATCTCTATATAAGGGGCCCAAACCATGGATGTTCTCTCAAACATTATCTACACAACATCTAAATAACATCTCTAATAACGAGAATGAAATCACATAATTATGAATAAGAAAATAGAAATGAGCGTAATTATAATTAGTAATTTTTTGCTATATAGTAAAATTGTTAAAATAAAATTTAAGGATAGTTTGTTTAATAGCAAAAATCCCTATTAAATTCATATGGATTAGTAATATTATTCTTTAATAAATAAATAGAGTCATATGGATTAATAGTCTTTCTAATTAATAATAAAAAAATTAATTCATATATTTTTCTAAATAATCTTAGGTTAGAAAAATTTGAATGCTACATTATACAAATAGATCATTTATCTCAAATTTATGGATAATCTTTTCTTCTTTAAATATTTTTAAGAGATGCAAAACCTAGACCTTCGAAAAACCCTAGATACTAAATATTCTACTGCTTGTTTTGCTACTGTCCAATAGTTGTATCATTACAACAATGAGGGAAATCATATGGAAGCATCCACTATGTTTCCCAAAAATATTTTGATTTTAAAATAAATATATTAATATATGTGCCTTTGAAATCACTAATTAGAATAAAGTTATTATTAGATATTCTTGTTCATTGCACTATATATTAACTCGAATAATTATTTCTCTTCCCTTTCACCACTATGACCACCAAAATATCTAATGCAATATGCGTCCCTTAAACAAAAGCCATTATGAATGCGAAAAAATTGAGATATACCATGACCCATATAACCCCTAATTTAGGGTGATTACTCGTACTCTTAGAGAATTACAAAGCCTACCACAATGTGACCTCTAACCACTATTACTATGAGAGAAAATGACGTTGATTACTTTATAATCCTTAACATACTAAATCTAAAATTTTGTAACTATAATGCACTATGATCTTTAACACACTGAATTCGATAAACTATGCCCCCTAGTGTCTTAGTAAAGACATTGTAACTCCTAAAAGTCATAGTACACATTAACTTTAATACTTAGCATATTAAATATAACTTATATGTTGTTAAAGTGGCTTAACATAGTGAAGATAAAGGTGAATGTAGCTCCTTCAAATTAAATTCCATGAAAAGGTAATATAAAAAATGTGTATTATGCACATGATATTTTGACCATTAAAATTGACCAAAAGAGCATTTTATGGGATTCAATATATGGTAATGATATTTATGAGTAATCATAATTATCGCATTATATGATATGATAATGGTCTATAATTTTTAGATCACCTGAGGCCTTAATGTTTGTGTGTCAAGCCCATTTAAGCTATTATGCTTATGCTTTCACAACATTAATTTCATGTATCTTAGATTTTATAAAACAATATGATATTTTCCACTTCGTCCCTCCATGCCCAAAAATTAACAAAGTATAGATATGTTTTTCTAAATATAATAATATGTATGGCAATGTTGATTGGATTCTACAAAAATACCAAAACAGGTGTCTTCCAAAAGGTACACATTGTGATTATCATTACTTTTGACCTCTTTCCGAGTAGAAATCTGAATTATCCTGGGACGTAGTATGGATAAGTTCCAATTGTTGTTTCACTATATCTAGAAAGACCTGCAGATTAACTAAAGTAACTGTGTCGAGGATTTTTCTTATATTATTTTTTAGTTTTCAATTTTTAAATGCATGTCTAAATTTTCATTTGCAAAAAGTATTTTTTCTTACATAAAAATAGAATTAGAGAAGTGGAATATGTCAACTAATAATAGTAGCTCAAAAGAGAAATTACCGCATTCAAGAGAGAAAAAATCAAGAAAGAGATGATAGAAGCAATGTTATTCTTATTATGGTGAGGAGGTAATGTAGACATATATTGATATCACTACTGTCATAAAAATGGTAAGGGATATATGTATAACATCCTTCTCTAAATTTGGAGTAAACATATTGTGCAACGTAATTTGGGGATACTTGTATAACATCCTTCTCTAAATTTGGAGTAAACATATTGTGCAACGTAATTTTTTAGAATCTATTAAATAAAAATGGTAAGGGATACTTGTATAACATCCTTCTCTAAATTTGGAGTAAACATATTGTGCTACGTAATTTTTTAGAATCTATTAAATGATAGAAGTGATTGTAGGAAGTAGAATCATTACCTGACGCAACAACATCCAATAATTCTTCGATGAAATTGAAACACACTAGCCTTAGATGTTATATGTACTTTAGTTTTCCTAGCTAAAATGACATGGATCTAGTGAGAAAATTGTAGCTTAAGTTAAGTTATAAAATATTTAGAAGATTTAATAAAATGGTGGAATTGTAGCACTGAGAAAATTGAAGAAAATGTTTAACACCTACAGCTCTAGTAGTTGGTTGAAGGTGGCATTGACCGAACCATTGAATTTATTTCTGGAGTGATCTAGATGCTTATGTCTTAAAATCTCAAAGTCAATATCCAAGAGTAGGAGTCATCCATGGATATGATTGTGTGATAAACCAAAATTCTAGAGATTAACTCTTCTTCTCATGTCCATAGGACTACTACTTGAGTCGTTGATGTAATTTCAAATCTATGTGTTGATTTTTAATTGGAGTGAGGTAGGCCATGATGACACTCTACTATTTGTTACGGTGAACAGTGTCTTCCCAGCCCAACTTGATAGTGAGAAATGTTTGGTGTAATGATTGTCCAACCCCTCATAGAGATCTCTTAAGTTATTTATTGTTTTCAAATTTTCATAAAGCAATCACTGAAAATATTATTTTTAAATTTCGATTAACAATGTTGACTGCAACATTGTGATTTCCACAAGAAAACATCCAACCGAACATGTAAGAGTTCACATGAGTTAAAAGCTTCAATTCTTGGAGATAAGTATTGAATGTGTTAATTTGGAACACATTTGAAATAGTTAGTCATATAATATTAGTATAAAACTAATAGATA
>APFE030261686.1:6252-25205 GCA_000404065.3 Pinus taeda
CAATACAATACATTATCTTCACAACATTTTTCATGATCTAGCTGAGGCGGGCATTCCCATGCTCAACTTTATAAATTCATTTTCATGTACATAGGACAGACAATCGTCTGTGTGGTAGACTGATGATTCGGACTCATCATCCTTTGATTTGGGTGATCATCTATTCGGCAATGATGTACATTTGATGTTTTTATATTCCTGAATATATCGCAGCCCAGATGGATGAAACTAGATCCGGGGTCTTCAAAACTCGTTCAATCTTCACTCGGAGTACAAGTCGATCCATGTGAAAAAAATTTCTGGAGTCGAACATGGAAAGACATCGCCTGATTACCAGCCAATGATGTAAGTTGTTAACAGGCGCGAGAGGAATCACCAATAATGACAATGACCCTCAAGGTACTACAGTAAAATTCGCGTGTTGTGAAAAAGGACTTGGCATCGAACACCACGTAAAATCTCTCGGTCGAAGGCCATTAATGTAAACCTATCGCCGAAAGTGAGAAACTTGCCATTGAGTCATGCAAGCTTCAAAGTACTGAAAGGGTTGTTCCTAGGTCGACTTCTTGGATAATGAGATGATGTCGACAAGAAGTGACCCGTCATAGGAGGGCCTTAATGAATCCCACATCTACGACACGGAACGAAGAAAATGATTTTGGAGATGAAAACGTTCTGATGATACAGTGTTAAGGGTGGCGGTCATGAAAGAATGGAGCGTGAATGTATTGCAGTGGGTGGGACACAGGTTAATTCTCTGAATGACTTCTCTTGAACATATCGGTGACACTAACGATTGATTGGTGGCGTTAACCCCAGAGATGGATGGTGTGACGGACCAATGGTGATATGACCAGTGAATGGAACAACCCAACCTGGCTCAGATGTGGAGAGAAAGTGTCATGTTCAAGAGCGACTTGCTACCAATAAAGTTTTTTCAAGTTTTCTTCCCAATTTTTCCCAGTCATTGCTGACCAGTACCTCTTTATTTTGTCAAGCTTGAGGAGGATAACATATGCTTCTTTCTATTAATCCACCCTTCGGGCGGAACCCTGTCGCTATATTTTAACGGCTAGTGGCAGTGAAACTCATTCTCGTCCATTTGGACGAGTTTTGTCGCTATCAGTTTTAACGAGTTTTAACGACAAAGATAAACTCAGTCCTTTTCAATTTTAGGAGTCGAACGGACGGAAAGGAAACTCCAAAGATTATTTTTCGTCATATAATCCCTTAAGTCTGAAAAAGCGTAAAATAATATGAAAGGGATGAATTTTCGATAGTTTTAACGAGCCAAACAAGACAAGCACTCGATCTTTTTGTATAATAATCCCTCAAGTCCAAAAAGATTAAAATCTAGAGGAGGGATAGGACTTCCGATGACTTTAACGATCCGGAGAGGCTAATCGCTCGACAATCTTTTCATATTTTATGAATAAGTTGAAAAGAGCTTAAAGGAGACTCGTTTTTCAAGGAACAAGTGATGATTTCGGGTAGCAGCTGATTCCAGTTAAGATTTGGAATTTTCCAATCACGGCAGTGTCACAAGGATGGCTAATAGAATCACTCTTCGCAGATGTTCCTCAAAAGGGTAAACAATCAAATGGAGGTGAATGATCGGCTAAAAAAAGAGTGGCGGTGATGATGAGAACGCGACCAAGGCTCAAAAGTTGACGATAAGGCATTCACAATGGTTATTTACCGGTTCATTTTTTAATGAGCTTAAACCCTGGGGGAAACATTTGCTCATGTTCTGTTTATTTTTTAACGAGCTTGAACTATGCGCTAAAACTACTCGTGGCGGGTTTATTTTTTAACGAGCTTGAACCCTATGGTAACATTGCTCGTCAGTCGTATGATAAGGATGTATCATTCAAGATGTCATTTTGAAGGGGCTTGCACCTTTTGAAGCTTTGCCTCGGAGCCTTTCTTTATGCAAGCTAGGGAATGACCAGCCCTACGGGTTTAAAGGGTTAGAGGTCCTACAAATTTAAAAAATAAATGGTCGCTCTTCACTTGCATGTGGAAAGGTTTGCATGCCCCCAGATATAGCAAAAAATTCCTAGGTTCCCATGAAAGTTCCATCCACATAGCAGATAAAATGCTTCCTTCGCGATGTCTACCGAAATAGACAAAGGTGAGCGGCATAGAGTTACTCCACTCACATAACTTTAACGAAGGTATCTTATTCCAGCCTAATCCCATTTTCCTATGAGGACAGGTGTGTCAGACTAGTCATATATCCTCCGCGAAAACCTACTTTATACCCAAGGTTTTCCTGTCGAAATAGACTAGGGTGCATGCCCCAAGGTTTCAGTCACATCCTCTTGAATCACTCGCGCTCGTCAGGTGGATGGACTGGAGATCGATGAGACATTCCTTGCATGAAAAGACCATTTAGGGATGGCATTTGACTATTTGCAATGTGTGAACCAAGGAATGACATTTGTTCTACGAGCTTGACCATTCTGCCTTCGTGCGGAAAGCACATTAGTCTAAAGAGTGAGGAGACAACGGCTCCCATGCATTAAATATAGTCACGTCCAAGGAGTATATTATAATCCAAGGGTCCTTGAACTACCATCATGTTCATGTGAACGGTTTTCCTTCTCAAAGTAATGGGCACATTTGGAAGGATCCCTAATGGTTGACTAGTTCCTTTGTCAAAGCCTGTCAGATTTCACATTTCAGGCAAAAGCGATGCCAAACCAAGCACTTTCCAAGCAGTTGAGGAAAGGATACTCATAGAAGCCCCTTCATCGATGATGGTACCAGCCATGACCATTCTGTAAGCTTGTACAATGATTTGGAATGGTATGCTATTTGGTAAACGGGGTCTGCCTAGTAGATTCCAGTCGAAGGAAATGACTAGGTTGCTTGGAGGTGGGACCGAATAGACAGCTGGGTATGACTCTGATGAACTTCCTTCCTACGATAAAGGAATGGGTGGACTGCCGCCAAGTTCATTGCAGTCTTTGTTTATGAAAAGAATTTGAATGGTTTCGTTCTCTTTCTCTTCAATGGCGGTATCATTCGAAGATAAAAACTCTGAATGCAAGACTAGGTCAACTGCCATCTCGACCTTTTGACTTTCATCTGGTATGGATTCGGAGGGTTTGTTTTCAATGATAGATTCTTCGGCCGACCACAATGGAAGGCCGGCTAGATTTTGAACCAGTGGTGGACTTGGCAAGAGTTTTTTATATCTAGGAGGGAGCCGTAGTGGTGAAGCAGGACGGTCATCCAAAACTCTTTTAGCTTCTTCAAGGAAGGGACAACGGTGGACGGTGTGATTGCCTTCACACAATTTGCAAGGAAATCTGGAATTCCTTTTCTGTCTAGGTGCTTCACTTTCACTGGTTAATGGTGTGCAGTCAACATGATCATCAGAGGTTGATGCCATGAGATTGTGCAAATGAGGAGACCAGTCCCTTAAGATCCATGGGATGCAGGGACAATCTCGATGATGGTGGTCTCCATTGCAAATGACACAAGGAGATTTAGGTTTAGGTGGTGCGGTGTGAGGATTTTCGCTAGATGACGCTTGGTTGCCCCCTTTTGGTTTTGGTTCCTTTTTTTTATTTTCCTTTTTCTCTTTCTACTTCTTCCTCTTCTCAGTTACTTGATTTTTAGCTTTACCAGCTTTATCAAGTGAAGAGGAAGGAGGAGAGGGAGAACCAGACGAAGTAGAAGGTTGGTGGGCAACTCTAGTATTATCTAGTTCCTGACTAGACTGTTTAGGAATTACGGTATTCTGAACAACAGAGGTAGAGAAGAGCCAGACAAGCAAACCAATCGTTAACCCTGGAAGTGACAATGTGGCCATATGGGGTGCACCAACATCTCCCCAAGAGGATAAGGGACTAGAATTTCCTCCAAGGGGAAATCCTTGGTTGGTAGACTCCATTTTCTCAACCTAAAGACCAATGAGGGAATTTGTGATGTTATTTCGATTAAAATAAATTTTAGATGCTTTGACACAACTTGTTTTTTCAATTTTAAAGAGTTGAGAAAAAAAAAAAGATGACTGTAGTTGCCTTCGATTTTTATTGAGCCTGAAGTGACAAGTTCTCGGAGGACCTTTTCTTTTAAGGAGTCTGAAAAGGAGCAAAATAGACTTCTCTGGAGATCTAGGCAGAGGGGATTATTAAACCAATCGCAAAATTGTAGAATACTTTTTACGGTACGATAATCAATCTTCCTGAATGTTGTGTTTAGTGCATTGTGATCGATAGGGCAACAGACACTGCTTCCTAAGGATAAAGGATGCCGCCTATTGTGGTCTCCCAAAATATACTCGACAGTACGTGGGAGCACAAGCCCGTACTGGCACTTGCTGTCTCAGAGTGGAGGAATCACCCAACCAACAATGAAAACAACAGTTACCAGGTTTCATGACGCCGGAATACGTCTCTAGCCTAGACCTCTAGATGTTGTGCATTAGGTTCCAAAGCGTTGTTAGATTCATTAAATTTATTTTAAGTTGATCTTGCTTAAAAATTTTCCTTTTAGGTTCATTGTGTGATGTGTATACAATTCCTAAAATGTAGTCTAAGATGATAAACAAATGTTTAATCTTCTTTTGGCAAGGAAACTCCTAGCTACTAAGGAAAGAAAGTTAAGAATCTTTCAACAGAGAGCACAGAGCACACGCTAAATGCACCATCCTAAATAAAACCAAGCAGTCTAAATGCAAATGCACATGCATGTACTTGTTTTCAGCCTTCTTAATGTATGAATGATGATAAGTAATAAGTACAAATCTGAATTATTTTCAAAGCGACAATACTCAACAAATTTCTTTTCAAAATGAAGTGAAGGTAAGAGAGACACTTTGCGATTTCGAAATGAAAATTGTTTTTCGACACTTTAAAAATTACTAATTCAAATCACATGCAAGAGTAACTAGATAATCAACTATCAAGAACAATGTGATTCTATTCTATAACTGAAAACGATAACTATGACACTTTCATATTTAGAAACGACAGTTCGACTATGCTACTTCTTTGTAAAAGAAAACTAAAAATGGCGCACAATACATAAAAACACTTACAGTTCTTTGCACCAAGGAAGAGGAATAATGTAAGAGAAGGGGGTTTTCACATAAATACACTGACCAAAGACAACAAAACTCCTGAATAGGACTGAAAATAGTGAGGAAAAAACCGAAGTCTGAAGGTAAAGTTAACCTTCCTTGACCATCGCACCTGTCACACAGTGAATTCAGTATGCAACACACCTACTGCACTCGGGAAGTGTGATGCATACAGACTGCCTTGAAGGTAAGGTGTGATGGTACCAGTGCAAGACTTTAAATGAGTTTTTACTCACAATTTGCAATTCAGTTCAGTGGTTTAGGCTGAGTAAGTAATTTTCAGTATATGTAAATCACAGGTTTGATCTAAGGAGGTTACTAGAGCCACCACTTAGGGCAATTAGACTGTTTGCAAATCGATTGTTTAATTCATAAACAAAACCTGAAGATAGTCTCAAGTATCGTTGACCTACTTTACATTTGTATAAAAAATGAAGTTCGAAGGCTAGTTGGCTTGGCTTCAGGCTCCGTCTGTAAGTTTATAAAAGAAACAAAGATAGGCTAACAAACAATCTAGTCGCTCCCCAGTGGAGTCGCCATTTTGTTACCAGGAATAGTGTCCACTCGGATGCTTCTATTCCCACTAAGACTGGTATCTATCTTAGAAACAAACAAGTAAAGTCTACTTTCATTTTCCTTTATGAAACTAGACAAGAGGGGAACCAAGGAGACCCTAGTCTTGCGCTTGATTTCCTCTCCTTCCTGATAGAGCTTTGTCACTTCTTCTTCGTCTGCCCAGCTTCAAAGAGCGCCTGTAGAATCACAAAAACATACTACTATCGAAGAACAAATATCTATATTCATAAATAACACAGGACCAAATGTGTGTTAACCATACAAATGCATATATAAGTAAACATACAAGAATATGGAGGAAAACTTGAATAGCTTTATTAAGATCAAAACTAGCAAGAGGATTACAACCATATGCTCTGACCCAACATCATCCTATAGAAAGAAAGCCCTTATTCACCTCAAGTAAAGCTTAGATCACCCAACACTGTGAAGTTTACACGAGAAAACCAACAACACTTCTCTACAAGGTACAAGATTCCGGCCTTCGGATCTCTGTGATGAGGGATCCATATATAGATGATTGTAGGGAGGTGAGTCATCTTCTAGGGTCTTGAGTAGTGTCCTCTCTCTGATAGTTCCTGATTCCACTTGGAGAATGATGATCTCTTACTCATCCTTGCCCGAAAACAAAGAGGCAAGTGTCAGAGGGGAAGCTTCTGGAAGATTCCATGATCTTCCACCTCGCAATTTGTCCCTGCCATTTTTCCATTCCTGACCATCACACCCTACAGAGGGGCCATTCAATATGCATCACACTTTGTACACTGGGAAAGTGATATGCATCGCACCCTCTACACTGGGTTTTCAGTATGGTCCAGTTTTGACCATTTATGAGTAGTTTTGGGAGGAGAACTTCTGGGAGATGATGTAATCAGATGACCTTGTTCCTTTAGGCAGTGAAGCAACACTTTTAGGGACTTAGGAGCCCTCAGTTTATGGACATTTATGATTGGGGTTGAAGTTCCCAAAAATGTCTATAACAATACGCTACTTGGAAGAGTCAAACCTGTGTGTATACGCACCTTTACCAAGGTGAGCCAATGTATAGATCTGCAAACATGAACTCACAACTTCGTTGCTATTCCAAACTTTAGACATACGTAGATCATGACATTTAAATAATAAAAAATGTGTAAGCAATCAGATCTAGCCCAACCAATATCAGATCATTCAATGACAAGTCATTTCAAGTCTCATGTTCCTGATCAAACATTGAAATCACGGTGCACAAAATGTTTCAAATCATATCACAATCATAGCCCCTCCAACACAAAATATAATTTAGATAGAAGTGTTCCTGAGAAACCCTTTCACTTGTGCACCTTGGCTCTTTGATCTTCTCCTCCTTGTATAGTTTTTGGCCTTTCTCAATACCACGGACCAAAAACACACTTAGGACCTATGGTATTCTTGGACAGAATCAAATAGTTTTTATTCTACTTAATATTGTGGGCTAATACGATGGTATTTACCCTTGCTATTCTTTACTCTTGAATTTCCATGATTTTCCAACTCGTACATGTATTTCCTCTTGTGAAAGTGCGTGCATATGTATATGCTCTTTTTGTTATGTGAACCTGCGTGTATACGCTTCTTTGACAAGGTGAACCTACATATAACTTAAACTATCTGAAAACATCCTTTTCCTTCAACTTCTTGATTCTAATTAGTAGACCTTTGTTCCAACTTCCTGTTCTTCTATATCACTGTCCTGTTACTTCTTAATTGACCTGTTACACTATGAGTTTCCTTTAATCAAATATGAACTAACCTGTGAGTAAGTTTCCATCAAGGACAACACCTATATCATAATTCCAACAACATACATTACTCACACTTATCCATGAATCGTATCAAACAAGGAACGTTTCTAATCAAATTAAGAAAATAGAATTTCATTATTTAGTTGCCTAATTCATGCATGGAAATACTTGCAGACTATTGTGAAACACCATGAGATCTAATACAAGGCTAAAGATATCAGAAATGGCAATTGAAACCTATTCTTGAAAACTGAAAAGATGTTGGCTTAAGTAGTAGAAAACCCTAAATTCCATACAAAATCAGAATTCTGTGTTTTCAGGGCTGAATAGGAGTTTTTCCTCAAACCATGGTCCCTGAAGGGAGGAGTGAGGCCAAATCCACCTACTATTAGCCTTTTTGGTATTCCTTTATCTCTCTAAGTCTACTGCTAAAGAGATGCACAAATGGAAGCAAACTAATCAAACTCACCACTACTTGCAATGAAACAATGCTAAAACCAATTCAACACTTAATCTATGAAATAACATAAACATACAAGTACAAGAAGAGGAGCCTTTGCTCCTAGGGTTGGGCCCTAACCCAAGATATTCCACCCTCTGAGTCACCTTAGTGCTAGATCAAGGAAATGCTCATTCTCATTATCATATCAGAAAAATTACATAATAATGTTCTTCCACAAAGCTTGAGCTCAAAAATGCTTAGTGCTCTTACATAAAAAAATATGAATCCTAATGAGGCTCTAGGCCTCCTTATTTATATAACTGAAGTCTCCAACAACTTTATTAAATCTAGGGATGCTTGGCTCCCAAAGTCATGGTGAACGCGCTATTAACTATCACGGCTCAACTACCCATGATCTCCATGACTCGACTGCTTGCAACTCTGAGCTGTTGTGATTTGATTGAGGAATATTTGAATGAGTTAGGATTTAAGGATGAGGATCTATCTCCTATAATCTCTCCTCCTTATCTCATTTGAATTTATGCCCTTAATTAGCTAAAATTGCCATGATTTTCTCTCAAAAACCCGCAATCAATGCACATTAGATGACCTAGATTTAAACAAGAATGCAACATATTATAGAGATAACGATAAACACAAAGATGTAGTGGAAATAAGACTTCATTTCGTTAATGTAAAATACTGAAATATGCTTACAAACAGAAATGGAAATAAACCAGCTAGGGAAATGGTAACTTATCTCTGAGAAGATATGTGGCGGTTACATGCCTCTGAACTGCCTTATAATGAGGCTCAAGCGCCTCTTTATTATTGAACAATGAGAGCAAACCATAGACAACCAAAACCCTAACCTTAGGAGATGTAACACCAAGAGTTTATGGGCCCTGTCAGGGTGATTTGGATAGCCAACTTCCTAAGGTCACAACTTGGTCATATTATCTCCGTTTGACGTGCATGATAGCCCGTTGGAAATATCTCTCCAAGGACTACAAAAAAAAGGGTGATTTTGGACAAATCATCATTATAGGTAGATTTCCAAAAAAACTTCGTTTAGGGCCTAAAAACGGCTCCAAAAGTTTAGGACCCGAAAAACTGTGAAAAATAGTAAATTTTGCTACAATTAAGGAAACTAAAAAACTAAAAGAAGCAATGGTGGGGGTCCAAGTGGAATTGGTGGGTGGTTACCAATATCCACTTGGATCATTCCTCCCCCCTTCGGTAGAAATGGTCCTCATTGCATTGAGTTCCTCCATGAGATGAGGGAACTTCTGCTGAACTTGGTCCTTAGTGAGACACTTGCCCTGGTGAAGGAGTTGGCCTGCTTTGACAACTAGATACAATTGGATATTCTACTAGTGAGTGTGCTTGATTTGTGTGTCCATGATATGAACAGTTGTAGCTTGTTCCATGCAAATTGGATTTAACTCTGTGGGTGTGAGTTGTTCTACAATGTCAGATGTGTCTAGTAATGATGGAAAGTATGGTCGAAGGTGGTCCACATTGAACACTAGGTGCAGGCCAACAAATGGGGGAATGCTGAGCTCAAATGCATTTTATCCCATAGCCTTAGTAATGGTGTAAGGACCATATCAGAGTGGTCTGAGTTTCCAATAGGCTTCGATAAGGCGTTCCTTTTGCAAATGCAACCAGACTTTGTCACCCACCTAAAACTTGTGTGGCACCCGATGTTGATCATGTCACTTCTTGTACATAGCATTTGATTTCTTCATAATGTCATGGACCTGCTAGCGAATATGTTGGATGTGCTCAATGAAGCTATTTTCCTTATATGTTTCAGACTGGACATGAGCCGAATCTACATGAGTATCTACAAATGGCATGGCCACATCAATGGGACATAGTGGATAGAATCCCAAGACCACCTGAAAAGGTTTGTGGCCAGTCAAGATGTGTAGAGCTTGGTTGTAGTTGTGTTGAACATAGGCGAGGCACTCGTCCCATGTGCATGGATTCCTTGAGTTGTACATGCAAAGAATGTGTATGATCATCTTGTTGACAACCTCTGTCTGGCCATCAATTTAAGGATTGAAGGTTGTGGACTTAGTGAGTTTGTTGTCGAACATCGAGTAGAGACTGGACCAAAATGTAGTGATGAACCTACTATCCAAATCTGAAATCATAGACTATGGGATCCCAAAGTTTACCCATACTCATTCAAAGAAGAGTTTAGCAGTTGCTTCTGTTGTGATATTCTTCTTGCAGACCATCATAATGGCCATCTTCGAGAACGAGTCAACGACAACAAAAACACAGTCATTTCCATGCTTAGTGGAAGGAAGTCCTGACATGTAATCCATGGAGATGGATTCCCAAGGTCAACTAGGGGTAGGTAGTTAGGTATAGAGGCCTTTCTTCTTGATCGTCAATTTGGCAATAGCATAGGCAGTGCATGATCTAATGTACTTCGTGACATCTTGTCAAAGATTTGGCCAATAGAAATACTTCTCCAGTACTACCACCATTTTCTCAACCCCAAAATGCCCAGCAGCCTAACTGTAGTGTGCTTCCTAAACCATCTTGGCACGCTTGCTTGAAGGAACACAAAGGTGACCCAGGTGGCATAATAGGGCATCTTGGAGGTGAAAATCTGGAACATGCTGACCCTCCAAGACTGTCTGGTATGTGTGGCCGAATTTTGGGTTGCTTTCATAGAGAAGTGGCCAATCAGAAGTCTCATATCCACAAGAGTTGATCACAGTGGTTAATGCCATGATCAGTGGTCGACTGAGGCAATCTTAAACATTATTAGTTCTGCCTTTCTTATACTTGATATTCAAATGGAAATATTGTAGGTATGTGGACCACTTTTGATGGCAATCATTCTGTAGTTTCCCTTCGGTCTGTATGAATTGTAGGGGTTGGTGGTCTGTGTGGATGACCGTTTCCTTCCCCAAAATGTAATGCTTCCATTGTCGACAGGCCTACATAATGGAATACATCTCTTTGTCATAAGTGGGATACTTTTGGATTGTGTCTTAAAGTGTATCACTATGATATGCCACTGATTCCCATGGTGAGTAAGGACTGCCCCAGTAGCATAGTCAGAGGCATCTATATCGACCTCAAAAGGTTGTTGCAAGTCTGGTAATGCGAGCACTGGTGCCGAGCAGAGGCGATCTTTCAACTCTATGAATGCCTTTTGTTAAGATTCATACCAAAAAAAAAAATCTTTCACTCCTCCCTTGGTGACTTGACTCAAGGGCCAAGTGATATGAAAAAATCCCAACACGAACCTACGGTAGAAGTTGGCAAGACCTAGAAAGTTGCGAAGCTCCATCAGAGTGGTTGGAGATGGCCAATCCTGAATGACTTGGATCTTGGTTGGATCCACATGCACCCCTTGTTCATCAATAATGTATCCCAGATATTGAACCTGATTCATGCCAAAAGTGCATTTCTCCAAATTGGCACATAACTTGTGTTGCCACATTGTTTGGAGAACCTGTCAGATGTGGTGGAGGTGCTCTTCCAAACTCTAGCTGAAGATCAGGATGTCATCCAAGTATACCACTACAAATGAATTGATGAATGGCCACAAGATGTCATCCATTAGCCTCATGAAGATTGCAGGAGCATTCGTCAATCCGAAAGGCATAACCAACCATTCGAAAAGGCCTTATCTGGCTTTGAAGGCATTCTTGCACACATCAGAGGGTTCGATTGGTACTTGGTGATATCCTAACTTCAAATCGATCTTGATAAAATATTTCACCCCCTTGAGTTGGTCCAAGAGGTCATCAATCCATGGGATCAGGTACCTATTATGGACAGTGATCTTGTTCAGCACCCGATAGACAATACATAGTCTGCAAGTCCCATCCTTCTTCTATACCAACATGATCGGGCTCCCACAACATGATGAACTTGGACGGATGTGACCATTCTACAGCATCTCCTGAATTTTCCTCCTGATTTCATCATTCTCTAGAACAAAGCATTGATAGATTAGTCCATTGGGTAGTGGCACACCTGAGGCCAAATCGATGGAGTCCTTGACATAACAGTGCAAAGGAACCCCTATAGGGGAGGTGAAAATGTCCTCATACTCCTCCACAACCTTGTCCATCTGTAGTTGTTGTACGGAGGGGCCTTGTCTGGAGGTCATGGCCACCGTCTTCTTCTTTCCTTGAGGGCATATCATCAAGAAAACAAATTTCCTGGTTTTGGAAATGAGATTACTGCATTGTTTTGCATTAACCAAAGAGATGGTGGTAGGCAGTGCTACCTCTAATATCCTATAAAACTTATTTCCCAAAGTAACAATAACATCATGGGGCCTTGATTCATAAACAACATGTCGCTTCCACAAATATGGTTGTCCTAATAATACATCACAAACTTCAAAGGGAGATGTCACACAATACCTCATCCGTGAAGGGCTTGATGTTGTATGGAAGGTGACACTTTTGGTTCACGTAAAGATACCGTCCTTGGTGAAGCCACCTGATGGTGTATGGTTGTGGATGTGCTGTGGTTGGTAAGCCTAGATGCTTGATGACCTCTGCCAAAATGAGGTTCTTTTGGCTCCCACTATTGATAATTAACTATAGCAGGGAGCCCTTTACCTGCACCTAGGAGTGGAAGAGACACTCCTCCTCCTCTGGATCTTCGGGTTCATCCTTCTAGATCTTCATGGTGGCAATGTTGGCATTGGGCTCCGCATCGATAATCTGCTTCCCTTTGTCACTCCCCTTGTCAGTTTCTAACTCAAATTCAGAACATGCATCTGATTTTGAAACCTTTAGCATTGCCACCAGTGATTGCTTGGCTCGACACTCACTTGTGTTGTGAGTGGAGCTCTTATGGAACTCACACCACCTTCTCGTGTCCTTTTTCGGATTTGTGGCACTGTTCTTTGCTTACATCTTTTGCGGGTTGACTTGGGCCACCCTGCCTTAGCTTTGTCCTTTGTTTCGTTGTTTGGGGGCACCTTTCCCTTGCTTCGGATTTACAGATCCAAAGTCTCGCTTCTTCTGTTTAAACTTTTGCTCGACCTTAACTGCATATCGGTATGCTGTGCTGAGCAAGGAGATGTTCAGGAATTCTATTTCTTCTTGGATGCGCTTGTGTAGGCAGCCATGGTATTTGAGTACTAAATTGTACTTCGTATCCTTGATACCCAACTTATTCGAAGGTTATGGATAATATTGGTAAAATCTAGCACATCTTGGTCCCTTCCCTACCGCAGTGTGGTCGACTTTGTGTATTGATCCTCATAGCTTCTGATAGGGTAGCACTGCTCCTTGATGGCATCCCAAAATGAATTCCAAGTGGGTGCAGCTGAAAATAGTGAGCCTGTACTTTCATCCTTCTGCTCGCAGTAGGTTTCCCACTAGTCCTTTATGTGGGGGGTTGCTTTGAGAAGAGTGAAAATAATATTTTCCTGACTAGAAAAATCATGAATAGAAAAATAACCCTATAGCAGATTTAACCATTTATCGACGACATCTACGTCTATCTGACCTTGGGGATTTCAAAATTAACTTGTACCTTAAATACTATAGCATTTCCAGAGTAGATGTTGGAAGCTGATGCGTCGCCCCTGGGTAGCTACTGAAGGATTTGGGCAAAGTTATCCATCATCGCGTTCCTTCTTCACTTGAGGGCTTCTTCAAGGAAAATTTTGATAGGATCTCCCACCCCCTCATATTTCTTTTCATCCACCATGGGAGGCCGTCGAGATTTGCGAGGCTGGTCTTGCAAAGGTTTGACCAGTTCAAGCCCTAACACCTTATATCCCGACCTCATTGGGGACATGCAAAGAAAAACAAAGAAAAAAAGCAGACCGCTCTAATACCACTGATCTGGATTTAAACAGGAACACAAAAAATTATAGAGATAACCATAAACACAGAGATGTAATGGAAATAATACTTCATTTCATTAATTTAAAATACTGAAATATGCTTACAAAAAAAATTGGAAATAAACCAGCTAGGGCGATGGTAGCTTATCTCTGAGAAGAGATGTGGTAGCTACATGCCTCTAAAATGCCTTACAATGAGGCTCAAGGACATTTTTATTATTGAACAATAAGAGCAAACCCTAACCCGAGGAGATGTAACACCAAGAGTTTATGGGCCCCATTGGGGTGAGTTGGATAGCCAACTTCTTGGGGTCGTGAATTGGTCATATTATCTCCATTTGATGCACATGATATCTCGTTGGAAAGATCTATTTGAGGAATACAACAAAAAAGGAAACTTTTGACAAAAAATTGTTGGCGGTAGATTTCCAAAAAAACTTTGTTTAGGGCCTCAAAACGGCTCCAGAAGTTTAGGACCCAAAAAAATGCTAAAAATAGTAAATTGTGCTACAATTAAGGAAACTGAAAAATTGAAAGAAGAAATGGTGGGGGTCCAAGTGGAATTGATAGGTGGCCACCAATATTCACCTAGATTATTATACCACTAGACATACATCTTACTTTTACTCTTCTCATTATGCAAAATATAATTAAAACATGTAAGGAATTATGAGAAGAGTTGATTTTGGAGGTGTATTAAGGTCCATATAGTTACCGAATGATGAGGCTCATTATCACCACCCTACTAAAAGTGTTTCTCATCCTCTGAGCAACTTAATCTCTATCCATTTCCTCCATTGCTCTAGTGGACTCCTTGACATCCCATGATTTTGATGTAGTTTCTTCTTCTTATGAATAAAATCCTTCCTTGCTCTCTATCTCTTCCCACTACTTTCTTTCTTATTATTCTTTTCTTCCTTCCAACATTCCTAAAAGTACTGGTGGACAAAGTCTTAATCCAATCCAATTGAATTTCAGTCTTTGTAGAGCATGCTTGTACATGGGTGTTAAGTTTAGTGCCTCTCTCATTCTCTGGGGAGAATGGTATTCTATGATTTTCAGGCTGTAAAGGCAAGGTGTTCCATCTTCTTTGGAAAGCTTGCATGTTGTCATCCCCTAGAAACCTAAACATGTCTTCAAAGTGTGTGACTACTTTCTCTTGTGCAACAAGGTACCTAAGTGCAATCTTAGGATAATTTGCAATTTGGTTGTGGGTGTTGATGACAACCATTGGATTGGATTGTCCAACTCTGATCATAAGTGGTTTTGTCTCTTCTCTTGCCATTACCATTCTCATCTTTGTCATTCTCACCTCCTCATGATTCATCCGTGATGCTAAGACCATCAATTTCAAGTCTCCTAGCTTTGAATTTGGGTCCCACATATTCAAACCTATCAAGGCCATGTTGTTTAGGTAAAACTTAGAAATATTTGCTCTATCTTCCAAAGTGCTTTCATCACAAAGATCAATGAATTGTCTATAGTCATGGAAGGGCATAGTGCCTCTCTATTCGAAAGTCTTAATTTGGAATTGTAGCCATTGGTCCTTGAGATAGAAGGTGTAAGATGTGGCTGGCATCCTACACTAGATTGCCTCTAAGGATAAACTGTCCATAGCTACCAACTAGATTAACCTTTCTTGTAACTATCCCCTTAGCCATGCATTCTCTTCTTCTAACTGAGCTTTCATCATTGCCTCTATGTCCCTTATGTTTCTCAGTTCTCTACCCATCTCCTCAATTTTTCCTCCATGTGGCCTACATCCTCCACTCCTTTTGATTTAGCAATTTTCCTCCACAATGTGTTCTTGCCCTTTCTTTCTCAAGTTCAAAGAATAAGGGGATGGAAAAATTCTATGGGATGACCCTACCCCCTTCAATGAACCTGTGGTAAGAGCTGAGGTTGGGTTGTGGACTAGGCTCTCTGAGATCTGGGTCTTCCTTCTTTGTTTCTTGTTGAGTGATACCTTCTTGGTCCATTTTTTGAGTTTCCTGTAGGTTTAACATAGTTTCTTGTAGGATGGCCTCTTCTTCCTATAGGTCCTTCTATGTCTCCTATAAGAGACCTTTTCCCTTTGATGAGGAAGACATTGTGACATGACTCCTAACATATGAGATGGGATATTTGGGAGAGGCTTGTCGAAATGATTCTTCTCCTCGATTTTTCTCAAGAGGGGCTCTATTTTCTTGCTGCTTTGGTGAGTCTTCAATAATAATAGGAGTTTTGGTCAGGTTTGAGGTCTTCCTTTCCTGATCCTTGTGCTCTTTCTTGACCAAAAGTACAGTAGGGTTTGTCATTGTTCTTTTCCTTTTGACTTGATAGGTGTACTTAGGAAAGTAATAGAAGTTGTTGCCTCCTTCCCTGTGGATTCTGGAGATACCCTTGGTGATTCTTCCCCTTCTTTGCCTTGAACTATAGACCTTTTTCTTCCTTTTCTGCCATCTCCTCTTTCCCATTCTCCTTCTCATCCTTGTCTCTCTCTTTCTCTTCTTCTTCTAGTTATTCACTCTGTTCATTGGTATCCTCTTTTGTTTCTTCTTCTATCTCTTCTTTATTTTCTTCTTCCTTTTCTTCATCTTTTTCCTCTTTTGTTCCTCTTCATTTTCTCCCTTTGTTTCTTCATCCTTCTCACTAGAAGTGGGGCTTTTGTGATATTCAAGAGATTGAATTACTCCCTCTGCTTGCATGTCTCTGAAATTTGTCCATGTAATAGGAAGTCTTAGGTTTTGTAGAGCATCTTCTAGGATTAGTTTGATCAAACCATGATGGGCTAGTTATTGATGTTTTCCCTCCTGCACTTTGATGCTGATATCTATTAGTGATTGAAGAAGAAAGTAGGGTATATTGGATACCTATACCAATAGGTTTCATATTTCATGATTGACAAACTCAAATGCCAAATATGCTCTGCTTTGTTGATTCAAAGATCCCATATTTCCAAGGGAAAGCAAGGTGTGTACATGCCTTCATGTCTATTAAATTCTGATGGATGGTCCAACAGTCTAATCTGGATCATGCCATGTTTCAATTTTCTGTTGTAGAATAGAGAAAGAAATCTGTCCAAACTGTTTAATCTTGGCAGATCAGTAGTTAGGCAGAGAAACTAAGGTTCCCAACTGCTTAATCTGGGGCCTTGGAAGAAATAAGGCTAGTGCTAGATAGGAAATCAAAGGAAAAAACCAATGGAAAAGAAAAGGCACATAAAGGGTCTGCAAGCCCAAGTGCACCCTCCAAGAAGAAACAAAAAATGCTAGGCAAGTAGTTGGGTAGGTAGATGGGGTTACAGAAGTGGTGTTCCTACCAAGCTGAATTTTGCTGATTAAATACAAGGAAAACAAAATCATGAAGCATGACTAACTTCCCTTTTTTCCTAATTCATCACTCATTACTAACATCCCTTCACCAGGTGTGTAAGAGAGAGATTCAAGGTTTTATATTGGTCCTTATTGCCTTTAAAAGCCACATTTCTTGTGAAAAGTTCTTTCATTTTGATCTACTCTTTAAACTAAGTTGATTTCAAGAAAACTTAGTAATATCACTCCTCTTTCACCCTCTCCCTCCATATTAACCTCTAACTTTTATTATCTAACTCCCTATGTTACCCTTTCCCTACTATTATAACACCAAGGTGTATAAATCCTAAGCATTCTATAAATAACCCCCCCCTTGGCATTATAGCCATATGTTTCACCACTAGGGAATCAAATTGACATCTGCTCAGTTTGAGAACCCACCCCTAACCTCTTGTCTCCCCCAGAACTCATTTGCCCATTCAATCCTTCACTTTGCCTAAAGAAAACTTGGAAAAACCCTTTTGCACCCTTTAACCCGCTCAAAATGACAAAAGCACCTTGAAAACCCACTTTCTCACTTTATCCTAAGTCTAAGGCCTTTGTGAGCTTTATATGCAGAAAAACCCATTATCCAAAGTTCCGAGGCATATGCGACTTTGCAAATGAAATTACATCAAAAACGCTTTTTTTTTTTTAAAGTTTCGGGATTTTATCGACCATTGTAAAAATACATTACAAACCATCGAAATTCGTTAAAATTTCCTAAGGGTCTCGTCGGGCGCAAATACCATGGAGAATATTATTTTAATCCCCACCCGATGCCGTATCACCCGTGCAAATTAATGGCCCATCGACCGTCCGATCAACCTCTTTCCATCCGATGGTTGACGCTGATATCGGACCGGCCCCGATGTCCGATAGATATCGTTCGATATCTGTCAGAGGCTGATGTCAGGCCTGGTCCACGCGTCGCCTCCAAATTATATCGGAGCCCCCTCTGACAGATTCCTTTCAATATAAGAACCACTCCGATATTTCACCACCTGTCTTCCAGCGTCAGTGCCGCCTAACTGCCTACGTCATCGCCACAACCGCGCGCCCCGTCCACCATTGCTCCACCTGTCTGCCACCTCACTACCCCCATGGACCAGTCATAGGCTGCCACGTCACTTGATGACGTCATGCTGACATCATCCGACCTTGACCAACCTGGTGACGTCATGCTGACGTCATCCAAAAAAGGCGCGAATGACCCAAAAAAGCCATATTTTGTCAATTTTCGGGTTCTTTTTGCACTTTTGCAAAAAACGATTCTTGCGCCCTCTGCATGCATTTTACGACCAATTGCACCAACCTGCTCAAAATCGACCAGAGGACCTTCAGCGCGCCTGCCCACCGGCATTAGTGACCCGGCCCATTGATTTACCAGGTATTTCTCCATGCAAGTTCTCTCTAAGCCTGGTTTTTGTTTGTAATAGCAAAAAACTCACTTATAGCACTATAAACACATAATTCACCGGAGAAATCTCTGCACTCAGCCCCCAGTTGAAATTTTAGTGGTCGAAATTCATCAGTCGAGCTTGTTGGGACTAAACTTTCACTGAAAACCTGCATTTTTCGTTCGCGCAGTCGTGAACTGAAACCTGGAACCTACATTCAATTGTTGAGGAAGGTCTGTTAAAGACAGAAATTTGCCTTCCCAAGTGACTGAAACAGTATTTCAATTGCTGTAAACTCACCCTGTTACCCTTCATTTCTCAATTACCTCTTCACTCAGACAGCGTTCTTTCCTATTTTTCAGTCGAAGAAACAGCATTCCTTATACAAAACAGAATCCAAGTAATCATGGAGACTCCAGTTGCACCTGTGGCCCTCAATGTTGCCCCTTTGAATGCCCCTCAGAGAGAGCTGGAGTGGCAGGATTTGGCAGACTTGG
>APFE030261687.1:845-42286 GCA_000404065.3 Pinus taeda
TGGGGAAACATGTCTCGGCACAATAATCTCGGGCTGGTGTGATGGACCTCCCTCCTCATGAATGGCCTCTGGCTCTAGTTGTGGCTGTGGTGGTGCTGTAAAGACCTCATGAGAAATGAAGTATGCCCATGGAATTCCTTGCTAACTCAACTAATGAGAAACAACGAGCTGAATGAGACCATGATGACACAAATCATTATTTCATCATCCATTAGCATCCTTCATGAATTTAGAGCCTACCTCGATCGATTTGGCACTTAGGAGGGCGATTTGATCGATTTGGAGGGTTTCTGGACAAAACAGGCCGAGTGGTCGCGCCCCTTGAAAATGAACCCAACTTGCTGCAAATCGCCCTTCTTGACCTCTCACTTGTTCTTGCAAGCTTGCAAATGCATAATGAGGCTATGTAGAAGGAAATTTAGTCTTTATAGGTCCAAATTTGAAAAAATTAAATCACCAAACCCACTTTCTAATGTTTTATGTTTTGACATTCACTTTAACACTATTTTAAGTTCACTTTGCCTGAATTTGATCTTTTGAGTGCTTTAACTCCGTTCTTTTTGCAGGTTGACTATCTGATGGACTCTGGTGAGGAAACCAGGGTTATTGCCGGCATTCTGAAGAATTTTGAAAATTTTCCTTATTTTTGTAAATTTCACATGACCTTGGGTTTAAAAACAGGGTTTTTAAATCCAAGGTATAAATTAGCTGTAGTTGATGAAAAATATCAATGGAACATATTTACATACCTCCTTCCGGCTTGCTGGGGAATATTAGACCTTTGACTCATGACCTTGCAGTGATTTTGACCAAAACCCTAGACCTAGACTTGGGATTTCAAGACAAAAATAAAACAAGTGTGACACAAGCTCGTTCAAATGATATGACCTGATCCAGCAAAGCCAAGAAGGGAACGAAGACCAGCTCCTCCATCAATGTTATGGCATGCCTAACGGGATGCAAAACTAATGTTGATGAGACACCTACTTATGCATATGCAAAGAGCTTTTGATCACCGATAGAGGGCTCAAGACCGACACTAACAAGTTCCACCACTATCATAAGAAGACTTTCCATCCATTTGAATGCAGAGATCATTAGTAGAGTGACCAGACTACCTCTAGGACTTAGATGGGGGAAGGAGGATAAGAAAAAATCCATCACAACCAAGAAGAATTTCTTCCTCCTTGAACAAAATCCAGTTGAAGACAAGAATGGAGTTAGAAGGTAGAGCCTTCCCTACGCATGGGATGAAGTGGATTATCACATATTTAAATGCATATATTTTGAAGGAAGGTTAAGTTTTTTATATGAATATCAGTTTAGGATACTCTATGAGCTGAGGTTCCAAACATAATTTCCCATTTGAAGTAGGCTCAATATTCCCCACTTTCTCCTTTAGTCCATGATTGAAATGAGCAAGAGGGTGAGAGAAGGGAAGCACTAATTCATTTCTTATCATGGCCCCATCAGGCTCACTATTATGAATGCCTTGAGTCACCTCAAGAAACTTGTGTTTTGGACTGATTTTTTGGACATGGACAGGGAGGCCTTCAGTCAGACTCAAGCCCAACCTCTGATAGAACATAAAGAGGCCACCAAACAAAGTGATTCTAAAAATGAAGATGAAGAGGAGAAGGAATAAATTGAAGAAGACACTAGAGAAGAGAAGGAGGACGAGGAGGAATAAATTGAAGAAGACACTAGAGAAGAGAAGGAGGATGAGGAGGAAGAAATTGAAGAAGACACTAGAGAAGAGAAGGAGGATGAGGAGGGGGAATCAGAGGTAGAAAAAGATACCCTTGGGGAGCCCTCTAGACCTCGGGAGAAGAGACAACAAAATAATCAAGTGAGCCCCTCAAAATGGAATACAGAATAAGAGATGGAAGCCACCCTAACAACCCTTAAAAAACGTATCAAAACCAAAAGGAGGCAGCCCAAGGCCCTTATATTTCTAAAGAAGGAAGAGCACTAGGATGAAACAAGGGAAGCCTTAGCCTCCTTCAACAGTCCTAATTATAATTGAAGAATCTATCAATCATCGAGAAGGAGAATTGGAACGAGGCAAAGGGAAAATTAAGGAAGTAACCTCCTCAAATCTAAGGGAAAGAAACCTCATACATACATAAAAAGGCCAACCACTAGGGCAACTAGAGGCAAGCAATTACAAGAATAAACTACCGAGTTATAGGAAGAAAAAGGACTGCTACAGGAAGGGGCATAATTGCTACAGGATAGGAAGACACTACTATAGGAAGGAGCAAAAACACCTCAAGAGGGAGAAGAAGGACCAAAATAACTCCAAGATCCTGATCCACAACTTGATCTTGGGCCCTACTACAATTTTTATAAACAAGGATGAATCATACCTGAAAAATTTGCAGTCCCCATCCTACTTGAGCTAGAAAAGTAGAAAATTCAAACTTATCGATGGATACAGATTGCTAAGTCCAAGAAAGTTGAGGATGTGGGACTCATAGAAGAAAATATGAATAAAATGAGTGAAGAAATGACTGAGTTAAGATTCAAAGATTTAGTTGTGAGGGAGCGGTTGCAATGAGAAAATAAGAGGCTAAAAGAGCAACTACAAGAGAAGGAATCACAACTTGTCACCTTGGCAAGCTTTGTCAGGGAAGCCATCCAATGTAGGTAGCCGTCCAAATCATATGTCATCTTCCTCAAAGAACAATGGATGCAATTTAAAATAAAGACATTGGCACAATATGGTTCTCTCCCATTTCAATATTATAGGAAGTTCATTGAATTCTGCCAACAAGTCAACATTGAAGATATGTCCAAATTAGTTGAGTTATACATGGACAACATGATCCTCACAAAAATGAACTTCTAGGACCCCAATTTAAGTTTGGGAGATGCACAACTAATGGCCCTAGCCTCTTTGCTTGTCCATGAGGAAGTAAGGGCTGAGGAAGTGAAGAAATTTATGGCCAAGGAAGCAAGTGGGCCTCTATATATCTGAGCAGAAGTAAAAGTCCCAAGGTTGTCATAAGCAACCATAGCCTCATCTCTGCAGACCCTAAATTAGCCCCTAGATACCTAGAGAACCAAGAGAAAGCTATCCTCCATTTTGAAGACATATTTAGGCCTTTGGGGACTGAGAGTTTTTAGGCCTTCCAGAGGAGATGGCATGCTCTGCCCCACAATCTACAAATCAGGGAATATGACTCCCCTAAGAGGTTTAGGAATTCCCTATAAAGGATCCCACTCTACAAGAGAATTGTTCAAAGGTTGAATATCAATTGGATAAGGTTAAAGCTCAATCCTCCCTTGTTATCGGGCCTATAGGAAAGAAAAGATCAGGAAGAGGAACAAAGGGAATGGGAAGCAATAGAGGCAAATGCAAGTTTTTATCCACAAGAAGGCACACCATCTGAGGTGCCTTGGGATGTCAGAGAGGCTACGAGAGCCATGCATGAGCTATGAATCAGTGAGTAATTTCTCAAAGGGTGAGAAACATCTTCATAAAGGGGGTGATGATGGGCCCCATCAATAAGTATATCATAAGGCTCATTTTTCCATCCTCTGACCTATAATTTCCTCTTTTCCTCACATTTATTAACATATTTTGACTATAGTGTGCTTAATAGGGAAACTAAAGGATGTTTGTTATACTTCGTGGCCTAATGTGGTTAATGTGAAGGAAAGAGAACACGCTTGAGTGCATTTACTATGTAGAAGCACACTGGGGGAAACTAGAGGAGATGTAGGAGTTTTGTCCCCTACACTTACTCATCTATAACTTGACTTGATCCCTAAAATCACTCACCTACAATTTGAGGATTTACTAGCAGCCAATGCACTCGAGGATTTGAGAGATATAATGGAGCTAGATCCACATTTTTAGAGATTTTGGAGGAAAGCAATCATCTTTCCAAGGAGGCCTCCCCTTAATCATTTTTGTAAAAATAAACAAGCCTAAGGGTTCAATAGGAGTCGAACTTTTAGAGCAGATAGGAGCTACTAAGAGCTAGGAGCTTGAGATTTTCATTTAAATTTCCTTTACATGATGTATTTGAGCTTTGTTTTATGTCAATGAGAAGCTTATTTTTATCTTTCATCCATGTTTGTCTCAAAGGGCTGACTCCCCTTGGGTTAGGTACCAACCCAGAGGCTCCAGTATCTCTTTGTGTATTTTATTCATGCATTAAATTTGTTAGCAACATCTCTTTCCTTTCTTGATATAATTTTTCCTATAAAATTTGTTGGTGTAGACCTATCTACCACCTCTTTTGTGGGAAATGTGGTTGATGAATATGTATTAGCAAGACAAAAACATGTGGTTGCTTTCCTTTGCAGTTCTTAGATCTTAGATTAATGTTCTTTTCCATACTTTGTTCTCTGCATACTTAGGGATTAAATCAAAATATTATTTAAGATTTCATGGATGTGTTGGAGAATCTAATTCCAGCCACCTATCAGGTGTCAAAACCATCCATCCAAGTGTCCTAGTTCAGTTTTAGTTAGTCTATTTTAGTCGAGTTTCACTGCAATCATTTATTACTGATATTTCCAATGTAATCTTATTTAACTGATTCATAATATTGAGAAGAGAAATCCGCTGCTCCATGTTTTCTCATCATTCTTTGTCATAGTATCAAAACACCAAGTCACATAAGACTTCATAGAGAGAAACACTTCAATTTTTTTGGGCTCAGAAAAAAAGAAGCAAGGGTCATAAGAGGCCAAAGAAAAAGTGAGAAAATAGATTGAATTTCACACCTCTTAAGAAAAAGAAGTGTATCAATTTCACATCTTTCAATTGAGCTCAGTGTGTCACTTTCGCATCTAAGCCAAGAAGAAAATGCTGCCAAGTCAAAAAGTGTGCGTAATTGCACAAAGAACCTGTTGAGAACTGCGCAAACGACGAAGCATATGTTTTTTTAAAAAAGAGCAATTTTTGTTTATGCTTGCTTCATTAATAAAAAACGAGTTTACTAATTAAAAAGAAGTTTGTCATGGTGAAATACCTTGAGTGACACGAGGGCACAAAAATAAATTGAATGCCAAGCGCCAAGCACTAAACCCCATGAAGCACAAAAAGCACTGAACCCCATGAAGCACAAAAAGTCAAGCACATTGTGTAAAGCTTCGAGGATTGAAAAATCAAGAACTTCGTAAAGCAACCACCATTTTTCAACAAAGTGCTTTTTAATGTTTTATTTTATAAAAAAAATAATGATTCATTTTTTTATTTAAAAGTAATTTGTTATTAAAAAGGAGCGTCTATGTGATTTTCAAAAGGGTTCAGTGAAAAACAAAAACCCATTGTTCATGTTTGATTTTTTTTTTCAAAAGGTCAATGATTTTTTTTAAAATCAAATTCAATATTTTTTTAAGGGGGTTTATTAAAAAAACAAAGTGGCATTCTTCGGATCATTTGTTATCATTGCAATATTTTTGTTTGGAAAAGGATTTGTGAGTCGTAGTGGGTCAATACTCAACAAATGGGAAAATCCAAGAGGGTAAGAAAGTCGAAGCAACAACTAGAGATGTATGAAGCTTTTTTGAAAAAAATGGAAGTGAAGAGACAAAAGAATGCCTTCGCATTAAAATGCATAAAAGAATATATAGATGACAGTGTTATTCCCCTCATTTCATATGCCAAGACAACCAAGGAGGCCTGGGATACCTTTGAGAGGAGTTTTGGTGTAAGGGAGAGCATTGAAGTTGAAGATTAAGGTGGATCTATAGCAGCAGATCTACAACGTGATAAAAAGTTTGGTGAATCCCACTATTCTCACCTACAAGTGGATGATGATTTTGAACAACTGGCATAAGCAACAGAGAAGGAGCACAAAATGGCTTGTGAACCCCACTGTGCATAACCACAAGTGGATGAAATTTTGGTGATTCCAGCAACAGAGCTTGTTGATGACAATTTGGTGATTCCAACAACAAAGATTGTTGATGACAATTTGGTGATTCCAACAAGAGAGCTTGATAGTGATAACTTGGTGAATCCAACAAAAAATCTTGTTGATGACAAATTGATGAATCTAGCAATAGAGCTTGTTGATGACAATTTGGTGAATCCAACAATTAATATTGTTGATGTAAATTTTGATGAAGAATTGTTGGCTAATGATGAATGGTTGCAGATGATGCAACAAAAACATCATATCAACATGATTTTATTCAGTGAGAGAAGCTCATTTGAATCTAAAGTCGAAGTGGAAGACAACCAGTCTGAACCAACACAAGTTAGTACAAAAGTGGAAGAGACAGAGACAAAGACAAAGATAGAGGTAGAAGTGGAGAAGGAAGCACAATAGGAGAAAGCTCTCATTGTAGAGAAAAAATAAAATAACCAATGTGGTTCTATGGATGTTTTTACACTTACCATTGAATTCCAATGTGCAAGTACACATAATGATTATAAAGAAGAGTTAAATTTCCTTGAAACAGGGCTTGCAACACCATGTCTTAAAAATGTTTGCACAAAAGTTACATAAATTAATGTTGAAGACAATTTGGATGATGAAAACATAAATGAAATTTTTAGGTATTTGAGTCCTAAAGAGATGAAATTGTATTATGGTCTTCTATTGCAATAGATTGATGATGAAAAGAACAAAACAAAAGATGACATGTGACAACAGTTCACATACAAGTTGATTTTTGAAGAAGTCCAGGACATGCTTAAACAACTTGGAAAAATGGAAGACCTGCACCAGCAAATGAAGAAACTAAGGTTTAAAGGTACAACATGAAGAAAATGTTGAAACAGTTTAGAGGCTACAGGACCTGGAATGTTGAAAATAGCAACAAGAAATGTTAAAAATAGCATCTAGAAATTCCAATTTAATTTGTCCTTGAATTAAATTATGTTTCTTTTCTCATAGCAACTTGTAATAGTTAACTAAGTTAAGTTGACTTAGTTATATTAGGAAATTTGAGTTGGAAGTCTATCGGAAGTCATGTAAGTGTGATCCCTAATTTTTAGGGGTCCAGATTGAGTTTATTGGAGTTGTAATTAGAGAACTCAGTTTGACTAAGTTATAGACAGTTAAACTATTTCTAACCATTGGTGGAACTAGTAGAGGTCTAGTAGTGAGTTGTTGCACTGGTGCATCCTCAATGCTACTCCAACTAACTGAAGATTCACTCATGAGAAACTCATGCATGACAGTTTAGAGAAAGGCCCAGTTGAGAATAGAGTACAAGGACAGTGTACTATCAATTGTATGATTTTCCGAGTTGTACAGATCATGCATGCAATCAAAGAAGGACATAAGTTTAGATTGCACAATTATGAAAGAAGGATTTCCTCATTAAATAAAGGCTAATTTCTCTAGGAATTGTGCAAGGAAATAGGGGCTTGGAGAGCTACATAATAGGCTAAGGGTTGGGTTGAGCTAGTTTGTGAGAAGAGAGTTGATTATACTTGTGCGGGGATTATTATAATGAGAACAAGAATTGTATTTTCATCTTGGATTTATGATTAATGCGATATAGATAGTAGGGGTTTTGAGCTATGGATTTCCCCAGATAAATATTGTGTTATGTGCCATTGATTATGTTTCTCTTTCCAATTATTGTTTTCATCGATCATTGGTTTCCTTTGTTTGAAGGTAGAGTAGATTCTTGTCTTGTGTTTTAGGAAATTACATAAGTCATGAATATACAAGTAAAAATCTACATGGAAGAAGAGAAGAAGAAAAGTAATTTTTAAATTGTAAGCCTAGCTCAAACATAGACCATTAGACATCTTAATTAAAATTTTATGTGGCTTTAATTAAGGGGGAGTGTTGGAGAATCTAATTCCAACCACTTGTTAGGTATCAAAACCATCCATCCAAGTGTCCTAGCTTAGTTTTAGTTAGTCCAGTTTAGTTGAGTTTCACTCTAGTCATTTATTATTGATGTATCCAATGTAATCTTATTCAACTAATTCATAATATTGAGAAGAGAAATCCTTTGCTACACGATTTCTCTCCATTTTTTGTGAGGATATAGGTCATGTGCATGCTACAAATTAGATTTTCTTTTGATGTAAGTAAAATTTAACTCATCCTTTCTTCTTTAGTTGATTTTGTTGCAATTTGGTTATTAGTGTGACATTATTTTCAAGTTTCAAAAAGGATTATTCATCTGGTGTGCATGTACTACTAGTGGCTTGTAGGTTTGGTGTATTCATCCTTCATTACTTCCACCATCATCAACCTCTTTCTACTCACCTCACAACACCCTCAAAACTATGCCACCGAAAGTACATTTCTGTGTCATTGTAGGACACTTTGTGCCTTTGTTTGTGCAAGATGGGCCTCTGAGAGGTGCTAAGCTTGGAAAAATATTCATACGACCTTGATATACCCTCTCCCACCTTAATATCACCTTTTCCACCATAAAAATGCTCACAGATCCAACCCTGTAGCAAAACAGGGCAAACTTGTTGCGACCATGTAGCATCTTGTGGCACTGTGTAAACTTGATTAGATTTTCTCCAAAAGCTTGATTGTTGTCTCTTAGCCTTGAATAATGTCCCCTAAGTTCTGGAACCATGATTGAGGAGGACCATAGACTAATTACGACCTGCCTTTTCTTCACTGCAACATAATTCAACAATTAGGGTTAGAGGACATATTTGTGGATTTTAATTATAATGATGACTTTCTTGATTGCATCATGAAATACCTAATGCACTCAGTCACTAAAGCTAAATCTCTTTGAACACAATGATTAAAGGTTTATTTACCAATGCAAAGTAGATTAGGTTTGTTTCTTTTGAATTTATGCTTCTTTAGGGTTTCAATTACAAGCATTGTTATTGCATAGTGTAGTTTCCTTTTCAATGCAACTTTTCACATTTTGCAATTAGAATAATATTTATATTCCTATCATAGAATTTACATTCTGCAAGTAGATTAATATTTCTATTTCTACAAGTTATATATCCTTTACATTCCTTCAATTAGGGTTAGCATTTATATTTGGATAAGTAGCATCTTAATTTATTTTTCAAGTGGAATAATATTTCCATTTCTGCAATTAGAATAGAAAACTCTTTTTATGCAATTTCCTTCCTTGAGTTAGTTGGTAGAGAGGTCTTTGTATCCGTTGGTGTGGTCCATTTCTTGAAGGTGGCATGAATAGAACTTAACCTAATGTGCATATAGCACTGTCACCTCTTAAGTTTTTACGAACCCCAAGTTTTAAAGCTGGTAGTCTTGGGAGTTGCAGCACTCTTGTTGCAATACTAAGGCTCATCACGTAACAACCAGTCATTAAGGCACCAAATGCAAACATTTCATTACAAATAAAAAAACATATAATAAGTAAAATGACTTAATATAATTATGGGAGGAGTAAATATCTTACAAGTGTCGATTTCATTTTGATAACAATATTGCCCCATTAATTGTATTATTATGACTCTAGTGTGCCAATTGGCTAAGGACTTCCTTCTTGGCAAGTGGTATAAATGTCTCCTTATCTTTCTTATAATTCACTAGAACAATTTATATTACAAATATCTATTTGTATTAAGTTTTCAAGGTCCAATGAAGAAATTGAGCCACGATGTCTCACTTATTGGATGCCCACCTATGTTGTATTTTGTTATTAAGATTTCTTACTAGCTCCATTCATCCCATATTTAAACACATCTTACATTGCATAAGTAATATTTTCCTCTATGAAAGTAGAAAATAGAACAAGCTCTTGTTAAACACATCCATGTCCACTTCTGAGCCAACACACATTAAGATTTTAGTGTCCTCATCGATGAATGTTTGTCAAAACTAGGTCATAAAACCATTCCAGAAGGGCAACATGGCATGGTGTGGAGATATCCTACCCATATAAAGGCAAGATTAAGAGACAGTGCCCGCAACACCGTAAGAAACATATAGATAGGAGATAACCCGCTACGCTGAGCCACGAAATAACAACAATGCTAGATCTTGGTGAGATTGGCAATGAGATGATATTACTCCACAAGACATGTAACTAGATATAGATCAAACACTTGCACAACACATCTTTCAATCGTGATTCTCTTTAAAATCTTTTAGTACACCATAGTGTTCACTGGTTTATCGTGAGGAATTGGTCACTTTCCAGCATGGGATGAAAGCCTCAAAGAATGTTAGAATGCATACCTACTAGCTATGCATAAATTTAGGGTTGGTGTATGCACAAAACACCTACAAAATGGTCGATGTTGCTTCTGTCGCCTTCACACTGTCCATTTCGGTAACGTTTCTCTTGGTAGATAGGGTGGTATATCCATTCAGTGGTCTGTCATTTTGTTCACTGCACCAAACAAACAATAAAAAAATGATATCGTTACAGGAATAATGCAACATTGTTGTTTTTAGTCTGCCTATACCCTTAACACTATGACCAATTCGTATTGTGCGAATGGAGGCTGCGTATATTCTACTATTGATTCAATCTGCAGGTCTGCTACGATTGAATAGGTTTTCCTTGGGATCGTTGGACAAGGGAGCATTAACACGATACTCAGAAGAATTATTTTGACTATTTCCCAGCTCATAATGAATGATAGAAATGTAAACAAAAATACAATGTCTTATGCATTTCAAATCACACACGCACCATGAGGATGTAGGATATATAAACTCACAACATTCATATATAGTCTTATATCTCAGCCTTTTCAATAGCCCTTCAATGCGGCCTTTGCAATGGTCTTTCAACGCAATTTTGGCATGGTATGACCAAAGCCCTTCGACATAATATCCACTGCATTGTTTAATAAACTCCCATCTCAACATTTTAACATATCATTGCATCACATTGATTGTGAAATTGCAGCCTCCCATCTCAACATTTTAACATATCATTGCCTCACATTGATTGTGAAATTGTAGTCTCCCATCGCATCGCTTTGACATATTCTTCATCTTGTTGCAACGCTTTCACATAGGCTTCACCTTAGCACTTTGACATAGTGTTGTCAAAGCCTACTTTTTTGATATAATTATCCATCGTACATAGCATTTATATATAATTTCATCGCATCATTTATACACCTTTTGCACACTGATATATATAGTCTCATCACATCATTGATCACATGCAGTCTTGCATCACAGCATTTTGTCATAACCTTCATCGCAACTTACTGTAATTTCACGTGTTCACCTCCAAAAGATGTAAATTAAGTATTATTTGATACATCTTGATATGGTTCACATTCCCACTTGTTAAATGTAAGAGCTTCATTGTAGAAGTTTATGAGTAGATGTACTATTACGGTCAAAGACCATCCATCCTTTAAAATAAGATAATCTTTCATTTTAATGTCCTCTTTTGTATACCCTGGTGATATCAACTTTTCATGTCAATGTGGCCATGGCCATCTAGAGAAGAAGCATATGCCTCACAACTATATGCCAAAGGCATCACAGGTGACACTCCAAGCCTCATAATCTTGTGGTAGATCATTTAAAATATTGTGGCCTTGTGAATTATATACCACAATTCCATGATCAACAATCAAGGATTTAGTGAAAAACAAATGTTTATCAGCGAAGCCCATATAAACCATACCTCTATAATAAATGAACAATGTAAAGATAATGAATCTCTTCCAATTATGATGGAAACATGAGCCACCATAGCCCTCAAAGTGATAGTTGGGTCATCTAAGGATTTGACTAATTCAAGACATGAACATACCTATTAAAACATTGAAAGTAGAGGGGGACCCAAAATTTAGGCATTTAGGCCAAAAATTTTGGGGGTGTTGTAGTAGCTACAACATGGCCATTACATTGTTTTACAATGTTTGGGTAAGGGAGCATC
Source organism: Pinus taeda (assembly GCA_000404065.3). Classification (NCBI taxonomy): domain Eukaryota; kingdom Viridiplantae; phylum Streptophyta; class Pinopsida; order Pinales; family Pinaceae; genus Pinus; species Pinus taeda. The sequence goes on from APFE030261687.1 coordinate 12,639, forward strand.
CACTTTTTAGGGTCCAAAAGAAGAAAATTTTCTCAACACTCATATTTCATCTGGTAGTGTCAACTTTAATACCATTATTGTTCCCCATATAGATGAAATTTTAGAGTCTCATATCACTCCATATTGCCTTAAGGAAGATCCACTTAATCATTCCTACATCTTACCTGAACGACCCAATCCCTTCGACATTTTTGTTGTTTAGTCCTAGTTTCTTCTAGGTGAGCATTTTTTCAATAAATCCCAAGCCACGCCTTGGTATGGTGACACATATTTGTGAACCTAGATAATTAGTCCCTTTGACTCACATATACAAAACCACGTGTGATTATAACTCCACCATTTCCTTTCTCCCACCATATTCATCCCTTCTTCCCATAATAATGTAACCAATCAACAACATATGGCAATGAAAAAATTATGCATAATCACATTATGAAGACTTGTCCTCAAGAAAGTGTTTAGAGTCCACCACTGTAGATACATCCAACATGTCCATGACATGCTACATACACATTCAGTAGGGGGAATCATTACAACCTTTGCATACCCACTTAACCCCCTTCATCATCATCTACTCTAGCCCCCTTTATTACTTCATATTTATCCACTCTCAACCTAGGTCCCAATGGTCTAGGTAAGCTTGATTAATTTCTCATTGGTTGGGTATTCTATCTTACCTATCTCTCTAGTGAGTCATCTACATATCACATATAGTTGATAATTACTACCTTATATTGAAACATTATATTATATATAATGCCATATTTCCCATCTCGTCCCCATGTTTGATTTTTTGGGGGGTGATGACTCTAGGCCTCCTCTAGTAGTTCATCACCTCATTTTTTTCTTGCATTTTTTTTTCACTAGGAAACATTAAGGCCATTTAAAATGGATTTCTTCATATTTGTTTCTCATACTCTAACTCCACCTTCTCTTTGCACTTATCGACTCATGTTTCAATTTTCATCATTACTCACCATTGTTTACTCATGTTTATAGGGTCCCCTTTGGGCCCATTCCTCGCACTTCACATATCAATAACATCACTTTGCTCATTTCATTTTCCTATCATTCAATGGATATAACCCCAGGGACCCCACAATTTGGTAGGTGGACCAAACCATGCATACTTTTCATTTATTTCCTATCAAGTGTTAGGCCTTCCTCACATGGGAACTACAACACCATTACCCTTTGTGGTTTGGTGCCCATGCCATTGTGGTTTGTAGACTCAATTTGAGAGTCTATTTTGTCAACATACCAAAATCAACATCATTTTCATGAAAAAAACCCACGACCCCTCAGAACCCTCCATCTATAACCTCTTGGTATCTCTGAGAGGGCCTTTACCACTTATACTTTTTTTTAGTCACTGGAAGCATCACTGAGTCACCCTTGTTCAGAGCATCAGAGATGAGTCACCATTATTTCCCATGGATTTTTTTAGAACCACATTAAGTCTTGTTACAGTATGTTAGCACTTATGCGTGTAGTAGTTTTCTTTTATTGCTGAGATTTGACCTCTAGATGTCCTAATTTGTCTTTAAATAGTTGATGTTTAAGTAATTAACCATCCCATTTAGAACATTTTCATTCATTTCTAGGTCAACCTTTCATGTCATGCTCTGAGCCAAGTGGCTCTAGAGACACACACAGGACAAAGAGGTCTTTTGAAAGCTCAAAAATAAAAGTGATCAAAATGCTTTCGAACTAGGACCATAGCGTAGATCTCGTTGTCCTGATCGTGGTGGTGTGAACGGTTTGTCAAACCGAGTCCATATGTGAAAGTTAGGAGTAGTCAAAGTTCAAGGTTGACTTTGCTCACTGGGCAAACTTAATGGAGACACAATTTGGAAGTTTTCTGGTGGACAGAATCTGGCCAACTCTGGCTGGATTCTAGGTGAAATTTTCACCTCATTAAATAGACCCCTTCGGTCCAAATTCCAGATTTTCAACACGGGCATATGGTTATATTAAAACAAAAAATTATTAAAAAAAAGGGTGGCAGGCCACCAACCCCGCCACCCCAATCCATATCAATATGTAATATTGGAGAGGTAGGCCACTACCCCCGGCCCTTTCCCCCATACCTGTCAAACCCATGGTTTAAGTGTTGGCCTTCACTGTTGCATGGAAGATTGGGTGGTGGGCTGACCCTTGGGGCACGGACCCAACCACAACAACATTTAACAACCACCCATGGAATATGTATGGACCACCATAAAACAAGGGTTAGGTGAGTTGGGCAGGCCACCTGAGGTGGGCCCAGCGTGACCTCCCTTCCAAAGAGGTATTTCTGTTATGTAAAATGGGAGGGGGCGGGGTTTGACCACCCGACCTCCTCCTTGTAATTCAGATCTCTAACCACTCTGCCTAATGGAGTTTTGAAAAATTTGCCCACTTGTTAATATTTAAACGCAGTTCACCAGTGCACCCAGGCAGCTTGGAGGATGGGGAGTTGTTTGTGTCTCAGGGAAAGTATGCTAATGAGATACTTAAGAGATTCCACATGGGGAGAAAAAAACCCATGGAGACTCCTTTAGTAGGTAACTGGAGGAAGGAGGATGCTACTTTAGGGGAAGCAGTGGAAGCTACTGTTTACAAGCAACTTGTGCGTTCACTCATGTACTTGGTGAACACACGACCAAATATGTGCTATGTAGTTAACCAATAGTCAAGTGATGATTAGGCCTACCAAGTTGTATTGGAAGGAGGCAAAGCATGTGTTGATATACCTTAGGGGCACTTCTCAGTATGGATTATGGTACAAACAGATAGAGGGAGTGAAGCTTCAAGGCTTCATTGATGCAGATTAGGCAGGGAGTCCATCCGACCATAAGAGCACATTAGTAGGGATCTTCAGTATTGAACTAGTGGCAGTTTTTTGGTACAACAGGAAACAAAAATCGGTTGCACTCAGTTCGATAGAGGAAGAGTACATGGTTGTGAGTTAAGTAGCATGTGAGGCCATCTGGACGAGGAAGATCCTAGTTGGTTTGTTTGGTCAGCAGATGGATCAAACTGTGATTTACTGCAATAATTAGAGTTGTATCAAACTCTCTAAAAATCCATTTTTTTCATGATTGGTCCAAGCATATTGATATCCAATATCATCATTTCAGAGATTATGTATTGAGGCGGATTATGTTGTTAGAGTACATTCCCATGAAGGAGAAAGATCCTGACATTTTGACAAAGGCATTGTCAAGATGTAAGTTCGAATTTCACAAAGACAAGATCGAGGTAGCCAATAATCCCTTTCTTGTTGCGAGGGAGTGTTGAGAAATGGCAACAGCAAATTCCAGTGTAATTTGTCCTTGAATTTTTTTTTTTTTCTTGGCAATAACTAAATTCTATTAACTGTAATTCAAAATATTTTTACATGGAGTTGAGGCTACAGGGGTCAGAGCCCGAGAGCCATGAACGTTGCAGCACTGCCCCATTACAATAAGAAACTGGGGAAAACAGTAACATAGAGCCAACAAACAGACATTAGATCCAGACATAGGCTGATAGAAAGAGAGACAAACATCGGAAACATATAAGCAGAGTTTGTGTGTAGACATCCGGTAAGAGGCCGGACACTTCCTCAGAGGGAAGCCAAAACCTGAGAATGACAAAGCCGAGCCAGACCGAGAGCAAAAAGCCTGGAGATAGCCATATGAGCAAAAAACCATGGACCAAAAGGAGGAATGCCGTCACATATGTCAATCAGCTTCCGCGTCCTCCCCATGAGTCTTCTCAACATCCCGACATGCACTGCCAATTCTGAGATTCGCTTTGCCATCCGTCGCCTTACCGAGACTAGTGGTGCTTGTGTCCCTTTCTACCTCAATTGGGCTGCTATCATCCAGAGGAGGAATACTTAAAGGTTAAATATCCTTCTGACCAGGCTCTCCCACCTGCTTAATTTCCTGTTCTCCCTCATCCATGGAGTGCTCACTGCTATGAGAAGGGTTGGGCACAATGCAAGACAGAGGGGAGATTTGCTTTTCTTCCTCTGACAGAATAATAGTAATGTGAGCAGTAATCAATGGCCTTTTCAAGTTACTCTAAAACTTGAAATGCATCATTTGGAAAGCACTGTTAGGAACAGGCTTGCGACCAGGACTCGAGGGAGGCAAATCCTCTGGAGAGGAGGTGAGGTTAATGGGCGAGTGAGCTGGGTCTGCTGAATGGCTGACAGAAGGCTGCTTGCCACTACCTTGGCGATCGCCAGAGCGGTTCCGCTTGCCTTGGTGCCGCATTTTGACAAGCAAGGGAGAGGACACTGGAAAACCAAAGAAACTAGGGCTAGAAGCAGGGGAGTGACCAAATTGAACTAGAGACTAGTGAACACAGACAGTGAAGACATGAGACGGAGAAATAGCACAGTCAATACAAAAAACTAAGGCCTCAGACAACTTACCCCGAGTCACCGAACTAATCTCTTTGTGGAGAGCGTTGGTGCATTCGCAATACTGCCAAAGAGAACCCGAGCTAGCCTGGAACTTTCCTATTATGACAGGCCCTTGCTTATCATCACAACAAACCTTAAACCAGAACCTGGAGCCAGAGAACTGAACGCCAGAGGTGAATTGTGCACAAGAGATCGCCATGCTTATAACCATTACCAAGCTGCGTTGGAGCGCGTCCTTCATTAATGCAAATAGCCTGCACTGTCCTTCCCTCATTAAAACATTCCCTCTGTGAGAGATAGAGATCTAGAGAGCCACGCTGCTCTGCAGGTGGCAGTACCTGAGGTCTTTAACTTGCATGAGGGACATTCAATTTCCAAGCGTCACCCATATCCGGGGGTAATTTGTCCTTGAATTAAACTGAGAATTAAAATCGAATTCTATTCTCATAGAAACTTGTAAATAGTATTAAGTTTAATTAACTTAATTAGATTAGGAATTTTTATTTGGAAGTCTTTCTGAAGTCATGTATATGTTCTCCCTAAGGTGTATGGGTCCAAGATGAGTTTAATTGTGAGTTGTAATTAGATAACTCGGTTTACTGAGTTATGTTTAGTTAAATTAGTTCGAAACTGTTTGTGGAGCTAATAGAGAGCTAATAGATAGTTGGCACACTAGTGCATCCACAAGTGTCACTCTAGTTAACTGAAGATTCCCTCATCAGAACCTCATGCATGTCGATTATGAGAAAGATCCAGTTGAGACTAGAGTGCAGGGACAATGTACTATTAGTTGTATTATTTACTGGAGTGTACATATCATACATATGTCAACATTGATCCTATGTTTGGATTACGTATTTTTGGAAGCATGAATTCCCTTTAAATACAAGTTATTGATCCTAGGAATTACGCAAGGAAATAGGGGCTTGGAGAGCTGCATAATTGGCTAAGTGTTGTCCAAGAGCTTGCTTATGAGCTGAGAGAGTGGAGCATACTTATGTGGAATTGTTATAGTGAGAACAAGCTTTGTATCTTCACTCATATTTCTGATATATGCAATATAGATAATAGGGGTTTTGAGTAGTGGATTTCCCTAAATACATCTTGTGTTATGTGCCATTGATTTGTCTTCTTCTTGTTCATATTTTTTTCATCAATCTATTGGATTTTGCTTGTTGAAAGTAGAAGTAGATTCTTGTCCCGTGCTTTAATAAATTGCATGAGCTTGTGAATCTACAGGATTTGCTACAAAGTATACACATGCCTTTTTACTTGAAACCACATAGGTGGATGCCTTCGTATGTTACCCTTCATAAAGTCACATGCAGTGGAAACTTATTATAACATCAACTTAAGGTAGGGCCCCACCTACTAATATTTTGTTTTCATTTATTTGAGATCTAGTTTTATTTACTAGGGTGAGAGATTTAAATAGGGAGACATCCCAATGATTTGCAAAAATGTTATATGTATGTCCAAACTGGTGAATCCATAGGGTGGTTTTCAAGAAGCAAACAAGAGCTTGGAATTTCTGGTGATTAGAAAAATAACTTTGGTTGTGAATGAGCATGATGCAAGTTGTCATTAGGGGGGAGGAAGCATAGGATGCAAGATGTGGGACAAGGAAGGCATAACCTAAGGTGATTTAGTGCATGAAATGATTCAGTTCAAAAACAACATCTTTGCAACTCATATTTGTATGCAAACAAAGAGGTATCCTACTTCCTATATTTTAAATGTTGTTGATCATAGGTTAAGGATATTAGCACAAACATATTTTGAGAGAAATATAACTTGAAATAAATTATATCAGAGAGAGGTTTTTGTTGTCTTGGTAGAGATATTTTTGGCTGTACTCATATGTATGTATCTCAGCCCTACAATTATGCAACAAACTCAAGATCAAAATTCAAAAGTAAAGTAAAGACAAAAAACAGAAATAAAGAAATGAAAATTATGCAACAAACTCAAGATCAAAATTCAAAAGTAAAGTAAAGACAAAAAACAGAAATAAGGAAATGAAAATTAGGTTGCAAATGATCAAAACATAAAAAACATAAAGAAAGTGGGAAAAAGTAATGGAATAACCATAAAATCTGGAGTTAATGATTGTAGCATAAAAATGATAAAATGAAAATTTTCTAAATTGCTTTAACAAAAGAAAATTCATGTTTTTCAATGAAATAATACTTAAATTCATCATCAGAAATAATTTGGCTCATGAAAGAAATTGAATATTTTTTTATCATCCTTTTGCATGAGGACAAATTTCCTTTTTTGGATAAAGGAGTGGGAGATATTTAATTACTTTGACTCTATCTAGATTGATGTTAATACCGGCTTAAGATAGAATATGCCCTAAAAGTTTAATGAAAGTAACTTTGAATACATATTTATTTGGATTAAATGAGACACCAAATATTCTACACCTAATAAAATTTGCATTAGATGTTCAAAATGATCACTGCAACACTTCGAATAAATTTTCATATCATTGAGATAGATCTGAATGATCTTCTTGATGAGTTCAGTTACATAGCCCTCTGAAAGGTGGCACGTACATTAATTAAGACAAAAGGATTTTTTTCATAGGAAAAGGTGCCCAAGCATGTGGTAAATGTAGTTTTATACTTGTCCACTTTCTTCACTTGAATATGGTTGTAATAAAAAAAATGATCCAAGATGTACATCATTTGAGATCTTGCCACTTACAGTAGAATTTGGTCCATTTTAAGCAAAGGGAAATTTTCCTTCACGCTCGCTTTCTTTAATGAGAGAGAATATACACACAAGCGTATATCCCGGTTATTCTTTCATATTGGGACTAAGTTGGCCGCCTGTTGTCTCTCCCAAAGATAGACTTGAATTTCTTACAAGACCAGTGCCTGGGCACATCTAAATTCTATGTATCTCATATGATACTCAAGAAACCAAAGGCATCATATGCATCTTCTACACACAGTAATTACAAATATACAAATATACAAATATACACATAACAACATCGGTTGGTTTCTTCATCCAAGGATATAAGCCATGTATTTCTTGTATCCTTTCACATATACAACTCACAGGAATAGGGAAAAAACAAGTGGAGGCTGAGTAATCAAGGACTTACAGTTTAATCAGATTTTGCAGAATAATGAAAGAAGAGAAAGAGAATAATAAATCATCACATAGAGCTTGAAACATCAAGAGTTATATACTTATCTGAGATAAATATAAACAGGTGGATGTAATAAGAGTGAATGTTATGATTTGGAAGCGCACATTTAAATATATAATCTTAGAATTGCATACATGCATATGTATTAACTAGTTAACACTAATGAATCTGTAAGAATATAATAGATATTTCTGGCAGCTACAATTGGTTGAAATTAGAGAGGAAGTGAAAACATCATGGAATTTTAACAAAGAAACAACATACTGTAATACTTGAACATGGGAATCACCACTGTTACATTCATATTCAGAAAGATGTAGATCTGGAATCCATACAACTTTAGAAGTACATGCAGTTTTTTCCTAGAATTTAGAATCTTTCTTCAATGTTTCTTCCTCCCTTTTATAATGAGAGAGAGGGTAAGAAAATTAGTTACAAAAATATCTTCAGGTGGAAATTTACAACTGTCTGTATAAATGGTTGTCTCAGCGTAAATCCTCTAACTATTATAGCAAGGAGATTCCTTTCTTGAAAGCAAAATAGAATAACAATACAGTGATCAAAATAACAAAACTAAATTATTCCATCACAACTGAAATGATGGTTTCTAGAAATATCGTCATGCCACTCTTCTTTGCTAGCCTTTGGTCCTGGCGTGTTCCTGCTAAGTCATGGCTAATCCTCTCTCAACTGGTTCTGGGTCACTCTTAGTCTTTAATAACCTCTGAAGTAGCCACCAACTCATATGCCCTTTTAATATTCTATTATATAATATCGGTGTCCTGAAAAGTCTGGTGTCGTATTTCATGGAGTACCCAGGAGTCTTTCGAATGTTGGCCTTTTAACATAGGAACACCATGAAACAGGAAAGCCCGACTATTCTTTACGCCCTTAGGAATACAACCCCCTTCTACTTCTGTTGGAAATACTGAGAAGGGGGGGTGAATCAATATCCCTTTCAATTAGTATTATTATTAATATTTTAGAGCATTAGTTAGTGCTAAACAAAAAACAACAAGTTAGAATACAAAGAACCTAATGCAATTAAGAGATGAACATGCATATATAGAATATACTTACTTGGAGCTTACCTCTGCTACATCATATTGCTGCACCTTGCTCTTTTCTTCCCTAGAAACTCTGGTCCTTTATAGCCCTTGACAACACTTGATCTAGTTTTTTTCCTTGCCTTCTAGGAGCACGATATTGAATTTGATGTATCTTTGTGATTTCAGATCCCCAATATGTGATATTCGGTGTTATAGTGTCCCTCTGAGTCTTATTTTCAATGCCACAAGTTGGACCCGATTTGGATTCTTCAAGGCAACGTTATGCCCAATCTCTCACAATGGCATAATTATGGACTAGTTGAGTAGAGTGAACTTGTATGACATGCCATGTGTCACTGGTTCCTCCTTCGGCTCTAAAATTCATATAAAAAAAACTATAGTCTGTGCACTATCCGCCACTTTTTACATAATTCCAATCTGCTTCTCAGAGAGAGAGTTATGATGATTTTCCGAAGGTCACCTCTTTGAGATGAAATTCAAGAGCCGTCAAAAACCCTAACTTCCACAGATCATATCTCTGACAATATAGCGAACCAAGATCTAAAATTAGGTTACGAAATTCATCAGGATTTCGAGTTAAATGGGTTTTAATTTCAACATCTAAGACTTCTTTGAAATAAAGTTATAGTGAAAATTTGACAATTAGTACTTTTGGAGGATATATGAGATTTCTTTTTATAAAGTTGAGAGGGGATTCTATGGAGAATGTTGCAGGGATTTTAGGAGCTTAAAATTTTATTAATTATTGACTATTCAATGACAAAAATCAATGATAAATGCCATGCCACAACCCGATGGGGTTTTAGCCCACTAATTGGAGTTACTAACTTCAATCTTGAATAACTTCCAAATCGTGAGGAATTACGATGGGAGCTATATACCAATAGAAAGATATTTTTGAGTAGAGTATTCCTATTAATGGTTATGAGATGAGAAACCATGAATGATGATGCCCAATATGCCATGGAAGTTTAGGGTCATCCTTGGTGCTGCTTGGGTTGCAATCAATGACAACCTCAGATCATCTTTAGATCAACAATCTCCCCCTTTGGCATTGATGGCAACACAAGTACTCCCCCTGCGATCAGGACACCTCTTCTTATTGCCTTTTCTCCCCCTTTGACACTAATGGAAAAGGGTAACTCCCCCTAACACACAACTATCCTACGGACCTGTACACACTTCCACTCCCCCTTTATTTTCTGAATAAGGAAAATCTAATGAGAACTCGAGAGAATCCCAAGCTTCTGGTGAAGATATTCAAATGCTTCACGAGGTAAAGGTTTAGTGAAGATATCAGTTATTTGTTCTTTTGTACCAACATATTCAAGTTTGATATTCTTTTCAGCGACTTTTTCTCTAACAAAATGATATTTGATCGGAATGTGTTTTGTTTTTGAATGCATGATAGGATTATTGGAGATGCTGATGGCACTAGTGTTATCACAGAAGATGGGAATGAGCACACTGAATTTTACTTGAAGACCTTGCAAATTTTGTTTCATCCAAAGGACTTGAGTACAACAAGCTTCCACTGCAATGTATTCTACTTCCGTTAAAGATAATGAGATTGAGGTTTGATTTTCTCTCAACCATGATATGAGACAACCACCTAGATAGAATGTTGTTCCACTAGTACTCTTACGATCATCAACACTTCTTACCCAATCTGCATCTGTAAAGGCTTGAATAATGAGATTTTTTCCCGTGGGAAACCACAAGCCATATTATGAAGTGCCCTTTAGATATCGAAGAATTCTTTTGACAAAAATAATATGTGATTCTTTTGGTGTTGCTTGGAATCTTGCTACTTGTCCAACTGCTTGCATAACATCTGGTCGGGAGGTTGTTACATATAGAAGACTACCAATCATAGATTTGTACAACCTCTGATCCACATCCTCAGATGAGTCTTCAATGCTCAATTTGCAACCTATTGCCATCGAAGTAAGGATGAGTTTGAAATCTTCCATTTTGAATTTCTTGAGCATTTCCTTGATGTACTTGCTTGACATATACATATTCCTTTCTCTTGCTGAGATATTTGAAGCCCTAAGAAGTATGTCAACTCACCAAGTAAAGACATCTCGAACTCACTTTACATCTTTGTAGAAAAGTTCTTACTTAGTAGAACATCATTCCTACCAAAGATTATATCATCCACATATACCTCAATGATTGTTAAATTATCTTTATCTATTTGTATGTAAATATTTCTATCAGCAGTACATTTCTTGAACCCTTGTTGACATAGATATCCATCAAGATAGGCGTACCATGCTCTGGGAGCTTTCTTGAGACAATAGAAAGCCTTATTTAACCTACAAGCATAGTTTTCTTTTTTTGATAGTAGAAAACCTTTAGGTTGTTCGATGTAAACTTCTTCTTCTAATTTGCCATTTAGAAATGTTGACTTAACATCCATTTGGTATAATTTTATTTTTCTTGAACATGCATAGGTGAGAAACATCTGGATGGCTTCCATTCTGGCAACTGGTGCAAATGTTTCGTCAAAATTGATTCCTTCAACCTATGCATATCCTTTGCAGAATAATCTTGCCTTGTTCCTGGTAACCTGTAATCCTTCAATTTTTTTGCTCCCCTGAACCTTTAATGAAACTACCATCTTGTTAAAACTACCTTCCTGTCAATCATAGACTTGTGCCATATACTACTGCATAGAATCCTCCTGTACAAACATTAAGGAGTCAACAAGCCAGATTGTTCAAAATAGTGAGTCACCTAACAATCCATCTTGAATTGAGTCATTATCTAAAGCAACTGTTAATTCCTCATGAAATTTTGCTTTTGCCAATCATGAAAGCATAACTACTGAAACCTTGTTATCTACTTTGTTTCTTGTACCTATTTCCTTTTCTAGACCTTCTTATTCCTGCAATCTCGAGCCATGTGCCCATAGTTATGACACTTGAAGCATTCAATATTGTCCATAGGTGATTCCATCTGATATCTACAACCATGAGCGCTATGGCCATAGTTATGGCATTTGAAACATTCAATATTTGGCCCATCTAGCACATATTCTCTTCTAACAAAATCATCGTGGAACCTGTCTCGTGATCCTACAAACTTGCTTCTAGGTTTTTGCAGATAATGATTGTACCTGTCAAAAACTTCACAATCCCTAGCCATATGTCCATAGTTAACACATAAAAAGCAATAACCATTAAATAAATGAACATACATGGAAGATTTTTCATTCTTCTTTGGAGGTGGTGTTGTAGTTTATTATGGTCCTTTGTTCTTGATTTCTTTGGTCTTTTTCTTTAGAGTTGAAACATTCTTCTTTGGCTTTTCACTTTGATCAACTTCCTTTTTAGAATCATCCTACGAAGTTGTGGAGTTTGTACCTTCATCAACTGGAGATTTACCATCTTTAATTGCCTTCATTTTTGCTTCTTCATCTGTCTTATCTTGTAAGTGGTTTTTTTGCAATCCCTTGAGTTTGTTGATCTCATCACGGGTTGCACCAAGTTCTTCTTGCTTTAAATTTGAGCAAGATCTTCTTGAAACCATCTTTTCAAGATCTTCCTTCTTTTTTTTGCCTCCTCAACATGTAGCTTGAGAAGAGTGGTCTTCTCTACTTCTCCGTTGAGAACCTATATTTGTTCCTTTTTCTTATCATTTTCAATCCTAAGCCTACTTATTTCTATTGAAGAATTTTCTAATTCCTTTTTCTTTTGGTCAACAACAGATATGTATCTTTAATCAGATTCCTTCCTTTCAATTTCTGCTTCCTGCATCTATTCTGTGATCCTGCTAATCTTTGCAGATGCTATGTCGAGTTCTTGTTGCTTCTATTAGACTTCTCTCTTGAGGTCTCGTGTCGTTGTATTATTGATTTATTCCAATGCCCTTGTGTTGTTGGCATAGTTTTGGACAGTGTTTCCCTTCTTCACTTCCTTATGCAGCGAGACTACTTTGGCTTCTAATGCTTCCCTTTCTTGGTTTCTTTCTTCCAACTTCTTTTGAAGTGACTCTTCAATACATTTGTGTTCTTCAACTTCAATTTTGAGACCTTGAACTTGTTCTTCAAGATTATTGGAACGAATTTTCTCAACTTTGAGCTCTTTTATAAGCTTGATTGCCTCAGAAAATTCTTTTATGGTCAATCCTTCTTCTTCATTGTTTGATACCTCTTTTTTATTGTGCTTGGCCATAAACAATACTCTCTCATTGGCTCCTTCATCATTGTCATTGTATTCTTCGGATGATGAGCTATCTTCTTTAGAGAGAAAGTTCCTTTTGAATCCTTTCTTCTTTCCAATTTTTAGTTTTCTCATAAAGTAAGCGTATTCTCCATTTGAAAAACCTTCTTCATCATCTTCCTTTTCTTCACACTTGCAAGTGCAGGTCTTTGCCTTTGAAGGTTGTTTGTCCTTATTTGTTTTCTTAGATATAGCAAACATAGTTTCTAGATGTGAAGTACCCTCTTCTTCATCAATTCTCATTTCATATGATATGAGAACTCCATGTAATTCTTCTTTGCTGAGTTTGGCCATATTTGCACTATATTCTAAGATCAATACCTTTGGGTTGAATCTTCTTGGTAACATTCTAAGAATCTTTCATATAATAGTCTTCTCATCAACTGGCTCTCCCAATCCTTCCAGAGTGTTGGTTATTTCATCAACAGGTTGGAAGTATGCAACAATGTTGTCATCTTCTTTCATTCTGAGTTGCTCAATTTTTTCTCTGTAGATTTGAAGCTTTGCTTCTTTGACATTTGAGTCATCTGCATAGTAATAATAATAATAATAATAATAAAAATATATAATAATAACAGAATTTATGTAGACAACAAAATAATAATAATAATGTAACAGTGATAATAATAATTATTTTTTAATAAAATAAAAAAATATAGTGAAAATATATTATATATTATTTAAAATTAAAAAAAAATAAAAAAATGAAAAAATTAATTAATTAATTAATAATTATGAATCAATTTGGTCGACATTATAGACTTGTAAATATCAAATTTCCTTTTAAACGACTATTAATAGCTCCATAACTTTCATGTCTCTCTCTTCTCAAAATACAGATATCATTACCCTGATGATGGACTCACCTACCTAGTCCGAAACGTTGGTTGCATAAATGGTTCACAGGTTTTTCCACTAACATAACATTCTCAAGCTTGTCCCACACATTTTTGGCGGTTTTACAACCCAACACCTTATGATAAGCAGATTCAATAAGTCCAAGATAATCATATTCTTTGCTTTTGCATCATTTACCAAATTCCTCTTACCTTGTGCATCTGTGGTTGGTGTAAAGCCATTTTGAACAGTGTCCCGTACTTCATAACCTTGTACCAAGAGATAGACCTCCATTCTTCCTTTCCAGAGTGCATAAATATTTTCATTTAACAAAGGTAAACCATTCTTGGTATGCTCCATGATCTCCTTCCAGTTTTTAAACTGTTATTGAAGGAACTACGATCTGATACCAATTGTCGGAAATACTGCGAAGGGGGGTGAATCGGTATTCCATTCAATTAATATTATTATTAATCTTTCGGAGCATTAGTTAGCAATAAACAAAAACAACAAATTAGAATACAAAGAACCTAATGCAATTAAGAGATGAACATGAATATACAGAATATAATTACATGGAGCTTACCTCTGCTACATCATTTTGCTGCACCCTTCTCTTTTCTACTCTAGAAATTCTGGTCCTTTGTAGCCCTTGACAACACTTGATCTAGTTTTTTTTCTTGCCTTCTAGGAGCATGATATTGAATCTAATTTATCTTTGTGATTTTAGATCCCCAATATGTGATATTTGGTCTTGTAGTACTCCTATGAGTCTTCTTTCCAATGCCACAGGTCTGACCCGATTTGGATTCTTCAAGGCAAAGTTATGCCCAATCTCTCACAATGAGCTATTTATGGACTAGTTCAGTAGAGAGAACTTGTACAATGTGACACATGTCACTATTTCCTCCTTCGGCTCTAAAATTGATACACTGAAAACTATAGTCTATGCACTATCCACCAATTTTTACAGAATTCCAATCCACTTCTCAGAGAGAGAGTTATGACAATTTTCCCAAGGTCACCTCTTTGAGATGAAATTTGGGAGCCTACAAAAACCCTAACTTCCCTAGATCATATCTTTGAAAATATAGTGAACCAAGATCTGAAATTCAGTCACGATGTTCATCAGGATTTCGGATCAAATGGGTTTTAATTTCAACATCTAAAACTTTGCATAAGTAAATTTATAGCGAAAGTTCCACGATCGCTACTTTTGGAGGATATATGACATTTCTTTTTATAGAGTTGAGGGGGGCTTCTATAGAGAATGTTGGAGGGGTTTTAGGAGCTTAAAAAATTATTAATTATTGACTATTCAATGACCAAAATCAATGATAAATTCCATTCCACAACCCCATGGGGTTTTAGCCCAGTAATTTGGGTTACTAACTTCAATATTTAATAACTTATAAACCATGAAGACTACGAGGAGAGCTATATACCGATAGAAAGATATTTTTTGGTAGAGTATTCATATAATGGTTATGAGATGAGAAACCATGAATTATTATGCCCAATGTGCCATGTAAGTTTAGGGTAATCCTTGGTTCTACTTGGTTTGACATCAATGACAACCTCAAACCATCTTTAGATCAACAACTTCCTCTTTTATGTGATCAAGGGTTTGAACCGAGCACTTAGTCATTTGGGTGCTAAGGCTTTCAATTGTCACACAGGGGCCTTTTCCTTTGTTACTTGAAAAACCTTTAATAACCCTTTACACCGCATCGGCTGATATCTCAAACGTGAAAAGATTATTAAATACAGCCTATGGAACATTGCATTTGGGGGGGCCTTTTTCTTATCGCGATCACAATCTGGCATCTGATCCTGAATACATTTTCCCTTACGTTTTTCCGCTGAGTAGTTGTGATCATCGATATGCAGGATGAGGTCATATTTTCCACATGTCACCTTGTGAGTGGTGACATTTGTCACCTAGAAATGGCCCCATAGGACCCTTTAAAACACCGAAATCAAGTGACACATGTCTACCTTCCACATCAGCATCCGTACCGCCACATCACTGATGATGTCAGCTGCCATGCCAGCTCCATGAACCAATCACATGCTACCACGTGCCCCCTAGAGGAGAGAGAAAAAGGCCTACCTGACTCTATTTTGTCACATTTTTCCTTTGTATTTGGTTTCCAGCCCTCCTCGAGGATTTTTCACTAAATCTCAATATCGCAATCCCACAAGGTTATTGGGGGAGCAACCTCCCCATTCCTGCAATCATTGATAATGAGGGACTGTAGGATGTGGGATACCACCATGTATAGGAGAGAGAAAGGGGTGAACCACTCTTGTTTAGTTCCTCATTTCCCTTGTTGATTCTTTTCAGTCCTTCCCTGATGATGCAATAATATATCGCAAATCGGCCCCTCGCACGATATTTGGAGTTTGCTATGTCTACAGGACTGTGGGGTCGGAGGGATGTAGGATTGTGATATCATCCTTTAGCACCAAGAATCATCGATAATCCTTAAGTGTGAGCCTCAGGAATCCACCGATAGTTGAGCACCTCGGGAATCCACCGATAGTCGAGCACCAATGCCACATGGCAAAGGGAGATAGTGGCAACCTGGTCCTTTATTTTTCCCTACTTTTTCTTTGTTAACCTTTTCAGCCTTTTCTTGAATATTTCACATAATATCACAAGATCAGCCCCCACAAGTTCTTTTAAAGTGTTAGCCCCTAGATCTGTCGGTGTGCCAATAATGTGAGATGTGGGATTCACTACACCTGGGGCTCCCGACCTCCGATTGCGAATTACCCTCCATACTTAGCCATTTTCTTGGTTTGTTGGGCTTTTCCAAGGTAGACCTTCAAAATGCACTATCTTCTGCTTGAGGAGTCCATTTCTAGACTTCCATATACTGATAGAAATCCCTTTCTGAGCACTATGCAATGGGGAGGGTCTAATTAAGCTCTGAGATATTACATGGCCTGGGAAAGTGGATCCAAACTTCACTGCTCTTGGGAAACTTTGACCATTTGAAACTCACAATTCAGTGAGTGACAACATTGGCTCCAACTAGGGGCAGTGCCTTGTTGGCAAGGTACTGAGGACCTATAGACCAATAGTATTTCCTTCCATTGGGCATGGAGTTATTATTAAAAAAAATATAATTATGTGAAAAGTACTTTTATGAAAATGTTGGGGCCTTCGTTTTGATTTTAAAAGATTTTGTAAGATGTTTGAAGATATAAAGAAGAGGAAATGGTGGTGGCAGAAATGGTCAGGTTGTGGTGAAGATAATTGGGGTGGAAGGCAGGAGCACGAATTTGTGGGATGGTTGCATCAAGGTGTCAGCAGAAGGAAGACACAGCTGAGCGGACAAGATAGATGAGACGCAGCCAAGGAAAAGAACAACTAAGTGGGAACTAGCAGTGCAAGTGGCAGAAGGAATACAAAAAGAGAAAGTCGTAAGGAGAAAGGGGTTGGTTGAAGTTTAAGGGATTAGTAGCATCTAGTCCTGGACGAGAAAATAGGCAAATGCAGCTGCTCGGAACATCTTGGTTGAAGATTGAATCAGTAGCCGAGAAGTAGGTCGAGTTTGTCATAGGCAGTTAGACCCTGTAATCGGGTATTTCTTGTAGTTACTTGTGGCTAAGGCCAATGTATCATGTATTTCTCTTTTGTTGATTTAATATGAATGAAGATCTAGACTGGTTTCTTAGTACTATGTATGTATTTGTTTATGATATGTGGACCCACTAAAACTTTAAATATACTACAAGTCTATGTATGTGGTAGCTTTGTTGTGTTGAATGATATGTTGTTGTCTTGAGTATATGTATGATGTTGCTTACATATTAATGGTTGATATGCCCTTGACCCCATGGTGAACCCTTCTTATTTCTGGTTGTAGAAAGCCTCGAGTGAGACTCCTTACCCTTTGGGTAAAGTGAAAATGTCGGCATTGTCCTAGACTACAATGGGCCATTGTTGGCTCTCTGCTCCTAAACTGAGGGTCTTCCCCTGATGACACTTTAGTGCCAACAAATGGTTCTGTTGTCGGGACGAGAAGTTACAAGAACCAGTTCGGAACATGGTGTCAAGGATATTCAAGAAAGAGATTAGAGATTGGTGGAATAATAGAGTAGATCAATTTAGAGTGGAACAAGCTACTCAAAAGGGTTAATCGATTGCTAAAATTAGTGGGGAGACTTTGTATGTTGAGGGTGCTAGTGACTAATATGAGATCTTTTGGTGCAAGTTCCCAGAAGACTTGTATAATTGGTTAAGAAGGCTAAAGGTGCAAAATCAATTGGAGGGAACGATGTCATCTTGTTGCAACTGGACTCCTTTAGACCTTGTATCACTTCGGTGATTAGACAATGATTTGACAAGGGTAGATGGCTTTTGGGTACAAACTATAATGGAGGAGTACATAGTTGAGTTCTCCGTAGAAAATTATCAATCCTTTTTAAGGGTGGAAGCGGTGTTTGAGTTTGGGTTAAGAGGAAGGTTGGTGAGGGAAGTGTCATTGTGGATTAAAATGTTCATGGTAGAAGAAGGATTATTGCTCTCACCTACCGTGACGATGGTAGTGTAAAACCCCAGTACTGGGGGAAGGACCTAAGGGGAGAATGCTACCGATTGGGGAATAGAGGTGTTTCAAAAGGAATGGATGTAGAAGGATTGCGGAAAGCCAAAAATGTTAAGGCACAGAGGAGTAACTTTTAGCTGACAAGTGGCAGGAAAGAGTGGGTTAGACTATGAAGAAGAGAAAAATGGGGCCCCACCAAGTAGGAGCAGTGTCAGGGAACTCTCAAGAGGAAGGAAGATTAAAAGAAGATGTAGGAAAAGATAAGAATGGCAATTGGAAAGACAAGAGCTAGAATAATAAAGAGGATCCTTGCTTACAGGTTGCGGGAAGGATAACGAAGCAACAGATGCTGAGCAGTCGTGAAGAGGAAAGGGAGGAGCAAATGGGAAGCATCACAAGAAGGTTATTTGCCGAAGGAGAAACATCCACAAGAGGTCAGCAACAATATCCCCAAGGTACATGTAGTATTCCTCTCGACCTTCCCCTGGTGCCTTACTATAATCTGGAGAAATTTGCTATTAAATTAGCTAAAGAAATACAAGTACACAACATACACGAGAAATATAAGGCCGTTTACAATATAGTAAATAACAAGGGAATTAATGGTATTAGTAATCTGGGAATGCAAGGATCTTAGCAGCGCAGAAGCAAGGGATTTGTGTTATTGGTGCATACTCAAATAAACATGGTGGGATCTTTCACCAGATACCCAGAGTTTGTAGGTAGAGGAAATGAAGATGTAGAACAACACTGGTATCTCTGTGAAGCTATATGGAGATCATGACAGACACTAGACAACATTAAATCAGTTGAGTTCCAATCCACACTAAGGGAGAGATCTCTGCATTGGTTTATAAAATGGGTGGAACAGAACCATAATCCCATAGTAGATGAGATCAAGAGGGGGTTCATGCAGTAATTTAAAGTACCTTAGACTAACTAGCAAGGGCTATCGGAGCTATGGGAAATCAAGTAGAAGGAAGGTGAAACTGCTTGGGAACTAATGCAAAGATTTAAGGATGATATTGCTAAGTTGAGTTACACCCTAGATCCTAATCACCAGAGAAACTAGTTCATCAAGGCGCTTTTGCCCCTTACAAGAATGCCATTGATGCAACAAAAGAATGGGACTCTCCAGGATGCTATAGAGAAAGCATAATGCATATAGGCTATGGCTGGATACCTGCATGAATATTGGGGAGGGACGGGATTGTAGGATCTTTCAATTATAGGCCTTCAAAATCAGATTGCCACCTTAACGGAGAAATTTAAGGATCTACAACCAATTTGGTTAGTTAGACCCAATGTATGGTGCATGCATTGCATGGTGAAGGGACATGTCATGACAGAATCTCTGAGGTTGCAGGGAATTAACCATCTAGGGGACCATCAGGAACCCCACCAACAGTAGGAGTTACAACAGTAGGAGCACAAGGAGATTTCCCTAGAAGGAACAATCAAGAATAATGTGAAATTTGTAGGATGTATGGACATCTAACATGGGTGTTACCAATTCTACAAAAGTACTCCAACATCCCTAATAACAAGTATTGTGAGTTTTTTGCATCTACAATGCATCACACTGACCAGTGCATGGCATTGGATGCTTTAGCAGAACAGCTAGATAGGTTGACGCTCAGAATCAATGAGTCCAATAGGGGAGGATGAGGAGGAAATGGGAGAGGAGGAAGAGTGGGAGGAATAGGTCCCATAAGGTGCTACAACTGTGACCAAGAGGGGCACATCGCTAGGGAATGTCCACTCCCGAGGAAGCCGTGGTGTTCACAATGCAGAATCAATATGCACGCCATGGAGGATTGCCCAGAACTCATCACAAAGTGGGAAGAAAAGACTAGACAGAGAGGAGCTAACCTGGTTAACGTTGAACCTCGTATAAATGACACTCTTCCCATAACTAATAAAATATAGCTATAAGAGGGGGAAGATCAGGGTACATTGGACCCACCCTCAATCGTTAAGGAAGCATCCCCGAAGAAATCATACAAACATGTGCAACAAAAAAAATATTATCACAAGGTAGCTAAATTGTTTAAAGGGATGATCGAGATAAAGGAAATCCAGAAATAGAATAATCACATGCTCAACAACTCTCATTCGATAGAAGAATGGTTTAAGTTATCTCTACAGATCGTTGAGGATGAACACATGTTGAAAGAGTTGAGAAAAAGTATAAAAGAAACATTGCCAAAGGAGGAAGAGGAAGTGGAACAACCATCTGCCAATGTACCAAAAAGGCATACAAGAAGAGTGTGGCGAAATAAGAATATAAGTGTGAATGAATTCTGAATCAATGCTCAGCTTGCAGGATGCCAAATCAAGGACATGATGCTGGACCTAGGGTCGAATGTAAAAATCCTTCCTAGGAAATCATGGGAGGTGATGGGGAAGCCACAACTGAAATATTCACCAATCAACTGAGAATGATAAATCAATACTGTATCCTACCCATTGGAAGGCTAGAAAAAGTAGAAGTGGATGTGGTGGTAGAAATAACGTACACTGAATTTGAAGCAATTGACATAATGGGTGATAAGAAACCATATCCAAAACTCCTTGGGATCGACTGGGCATATGAAAAATATGTTGTCATCAACCTAAAAAAATAATTAATGATCTTTGAACTAGAAGGAATGAGGGTTATACAACCCTTGGACCCATATCAAGGACCTAGGTTCATAAAACCTATAGATGACAAGGACAAGCCATGAATGCTAGACTAGCTATACACACTAACAACAGCTAAAAGAGAGGATTACATAAATCCTACAATAGGAGGATCTATCAGCTGTAGGAGTATTCAAAGCTTAGAATATGGTTTGAAAGCCAAGTGGGATGCATGGTGGTAAGGCAGATATGAAATTGATACTAGATGTTGCGCAAAGATAGGTAGGATAAATTGGATAGGGGCAGAGGTAAGCAACTATCCCAAATTCCACGGAATGGAAACAATGGACATTTTCTTCAACAAAGTAGAACAAGAAGTAAGGGAAGATCACAAAGTTCCATTGCTATATATCATTCTCCTTGCCACACTGGAAAGGTGGTGGAGGATGCACCACAACACGTTGCAAGAATGGGGAGCTATAAAGAAAGCCATGAGGGAGAGCTTCAGTCAGGAGGAAGACCGCCCACAAGATAATATGAAACACAGAGGTAATTCGAATCCTAAGAAGCACTTAGAGGCTTGCATAAGAAGTTGGAAAGAGAAAGGATTCTGAAAGAACTTTGGGTACATGTATTCATACATACCCTAGGTACCATTCCCCAAGCTTGGTACGTGCAAGAAGAGCTCCATAAAAAAATGGCGGATTGGGATACCATGGCAGCTCAGTTCATTAGCAGCTTCTCATTTAGGGATGATGACATACGCATGACTGAGACATTACATGAAATTAAAAGAATCCTGTTCACCCCAGGAAAAATATTTGAAGGTTGCATTGATGAAAATTTCTTACAGTATCTTTATGACATAGGTTCTCCAAAATACGTGGCATGTGACAAGGTGGATGTAGAACCAGACGAAGATGGGTTAGAAGGACTGAGACATTTGACCTTTGATGAAGCAGAGGGGAAAGGGATATAAAATAAAGTCTCGTGGGAGAAGTGTCACACCTACTACTGATGAAATTAAGAAAGAAAAATATTGGAATGGAGGATAAACCCAAGATGGTGTATGTGGGGGACTATTTGGATCAACAGACGACAATTTTTTTTTTGACCTATTGCAGGAATACCAAGACTTCTTCCCAGCATCATTAGCAGAGCTAAAAGGAATAAAAGGAGACGTAGGGGAGATGAAGATTATTTTGAAGCTGGATGCCCATCCAATGAAGCACATGCCGTATAGATTGAACCCCAGGGTGAAAGAAAAGGTTAAGAGGGAGATCGACAAAATGTTAGAAGAAGGGATTATATTTCCAGTGGATGAAGAAGAATGGATAAGTCTGATAGTTATATAGAAGAAGAAAGACATGATAGAGATTAGAGTCTATGTTGATTATTGAGGTCTGAACAATGCATGTGTGCATGATCCCTTTCCGACACCCTTCAATGATAAAGTCCTGGACAATGTAGTGAGCAATGAAGCATATTCATTTAGGGATGGATTCTCAAGCTACCACTAGGTCTAAATAGCCGAAGAAGACAAAAGCAAGATCATGTTCACCACTGAATGGGGGTCCTATGCTTACCATGTAATGCCTTTTGGGTTGAATAATGCACTTGTGGTCTTCTCGAGGATTGTTATAACTACATTCTGAGACTACATTCATAGGTTCCTAGAAGTGTACATTAATGAATGGACAATATATAGTCTACTGAAGAAACACACAAGCTTACTAAGGGTCACGTTTGAAAGGTGCTGACAATTGAAAATTTCCTTAAAACTAAAGAAGTGAATTTTTGTAGTTCCATTTGGAACACTTTTGGGCCACATTGTCTGCAAGGACAGAGTGTGCGTAGACCCAGCAAAGGTTGCGATAATCATCAACATGGAATGAACACATAGTGTAAAGTAACTGCAGTCTACTCTGGGCCATACAGGGTATTACTGATGCTTCATTAGGAATTAGGAATCAATCAGGGCCCCGATGGAGAAGTACTAAAGAGGACCGTAGTATTCACTTTGACTGAGGACTGTCAAGCAGCATTGGATAAATTGAAAGAGAAACTGGTAAGCGCTCCGATCCTTGTCTATCCAGATTGGAACAAAACATTTCATGTACATATTGACACATCAGGTATTGTGCAAGGAGCAGTCTTAGTGCAACCAGGTGAGAGAAATATGGATCACTCAGTGTACTATGCCAGTAGGAAATTGTCTACTATAGAAAGGAACTATACGACAACAGAGAGGAAGGCACTAGCCATGGTCTACTCTCTGCAAAAATACAGGCATTGCTTGTTGGGAGCGCCATTCAAGCTTTTCATATATCATTCAACACTGAAGTATCTAGTAAACAAACCAGTGTTAGAAGTCAGGATATGTCGATGATTATTACTATTCCAAGAATTCACTTTCGAGGTAGTCATCAAACCTAGAAGACTGAATGTGGGGTCGGATCATCTTTCACAACTGGAGACTGGAGAGAATGAAGGGGATTTAGATGATCAACTACCTAATGTTGACTTATTCAAAATAGAAGTAGTCTCAGAATACTTAGAAGAAATTGTTGGGCTATTGATAACAGGGAACTACCCGGAGGGGTATACACCAACATAGAGGCGACATCTAATAGTAAGGGCAATAGAATACCAACTTATCATAAGAAATCTCTATAATATGGGCCTGGATCAAGTCCTAAGACATTGTAAACTTCATCACAAAAGAGAAGATGTGTAATGGGAATGTCGTGTTGGGGTCGTGGGAGGCCATGTAGGAGGAAAAGCCACCGCAAGGAAGATACTGCATGTAGGATTATGGTGGCCAAACCTCCACAAAGATTCTAACGAGTATGCTAAGAATTGTAATGTCTGTCACAGGGTTGGGAAGCCTTCCTGATGGAACAAACTGCCCTTAATACCTGTTCATACAGTGCAGATCTTCGAGAAGTGGGCAATAGATTTCATCGGACCCACAACACCACCAAAAAAGACATTCACACGCAAGACACATAATAGAAACCACTAAATATATCACCATATGGGTAGAGGTAGCACCCGTCAAGGACTGTATGACTAACACTACCACAAGGTTCATTTTTGAGAATATAATTTCAAGATTTGGATGCCCAAAAATCCTGACAAGTGATTAAGAAACACATTTCATAAATGAAACCATTGAGTCTCTTCTCAAGAATTGCATGATCCAAAATCATAAAATTAGTCCATACCATCCATAGGCCAATGGGATTGTCGAGGCATTCAATAAAATACTGGAAAAGGGTGTCACAAAATTTATATTAGTTAGCAGGGATGACTAGGACGAGCGTGTACCAGCAAATATATGGGCATATAGAACAACAGTGAAAAGACTTCATAAACAAACACCATTTCAGCTAGTATATGGGAAGGAAGCAATAGTACCAACAGAGTTCATAGTACCCAATGGCTTATTTCTGAGGCAACAAAAATGACAGATAATGTAGTACTAAGAGAAAGACTAAATCAACTGATGGAACTTGATGAATCCAGATTCTTGGTTGAATTTCACTAGTCGATAGAGAAGAGAAGGAAAAAAATCTTGGCATGACAGACATATCAGGAAGAAGACATTCAAATTTGGAGATCATGTATTATTATATGACAGTAAGTTCCAGAAATTCCTGAGTAAATTGCAGATGCACTGACTAGGACCATTCATAGTTTCAGAAATCAGAGATTCTGGAGTGGTAAGGTTGGTGCGACTGGATGGAGATATGCTACAAGGTTTGATAAACGATGCATGCTTGAAGCCCTTCCACATTCCAACTAACACAATCTCAAGTTAAGTGGGTCTCAGAAATGAGCCCGCAAGTAGGTAGTACCTAATAAAAGTTAGCCAAATCATTTTAGCATTCATTTGAAGTTTGTGTCTTTTATCATCCTTTTAGCGAGAATAAGAAAAAGCGTCGATAAGGTTGCGAAAAAATTGTCATAATACCACAACCCATTTGTGGTCAGGGGGAATAGGTAGACTTAACAGTCACTCGTAGGTACACACATTTCCAGTTCTTAAGTTACATGTAGGCATACACTTTTTCAGTCTTAATAGTCACACATTGTATCCGTCCTTTCTGTCGTATGAGTATTCATTTCCATAATGAGTAACTAATAATGCAGTTGTTAAGTGGAATCCATAAAATATTTTCCT
Source organism: Pinus taeda (assembly GCA_000404065.3). Classification (NCBI taxonomy): domain Eukaryota; kingdom Viridiplantae; phylum Streptophyta; class Pinopsida; order Pinales; family Pinaceae; genus Pinus; species Pinus taeda. The sequence continues at coordinate 37,710 of APFE030261687.1, forward strand.
GTTAGGAACAAATTTAGTTAATAAATATCCTCCATTACGAAAAAATTAATAAGCCATGTGGCCCAATATTTCCTTTCCAAGTCCACATCAGAAATGTTAGGTCCAAGTCAACCAACGATGGTAAAGCACGGTTAGGATACATGGTGAAAGTTGTCGTAGTAATTAGTTTCCAAAGTCCAGTCATGAAACGTCGTGTTAAGCCCAACTACTTAATTTTCATGATAATGAAGAAAGCTACAAAATTTCAAGTGTAGGTAGTAGAGAAACTCCAATTCCTCTCTCAAGAACAGTAGCAGAAGCATATAAGTTCAAAACCTCAAGTGACAATTGACTATCAGAGACGCAGAGCAATGGCAAAGGGAATTCTCTCGGTTCCAGAGGATAAAATAGATGAGCAAATTGCATTTCTAGAAAATCTATATGGAAAATATGACAAGTCTACCTTAGTTGACATTGACCTTAATGATTACTTCTAGTTTCCAACACTAAAAAGGGAGGTCTATTCAGAAGAAATTTAGAAGGAATATGACATCAGAACAACTAGAGTTAGGGAATATTTCAAAGGATTTCAGAGGTCGACGCTTATTAATTTGAGAAGTTTACCAATCTTCGGCACTCAACTGGCTGCAATGCAGTGTACCAAGAAGAATGCATGGGGGGTCCCTGCGGTTTGCCAAGAAGTACCCAATTCACGTAGACAATATTCATTGTCTCACAGAGTTGTCAGCTGGAGGAAATGTGGTAAACATGTCATTCCAAGAGGGTTCCAAAAGAGCAAATAAGTAGGGAGAAGATTATTATTATGAGAAATATGGAATGAAGCGAGGTGGAAGGGGAGTCAAAATTGACATGATAAACAAAATTGAGATATGGTTCGCTTGCTACATCATAGCAGGAAAGACCATGAGACAATTCACAAGGAATGAATGCACTCTAGATGTAATTTTGGTTGCGGAGCATTGCTGCAACGAAGAAGTGCTCAACTAGTCTACTTTAGCATTAAACGAGCTCTTCGAAGCATGTGAATATATCTACAGGTGGAGAACCAATTTCCTATTTGGATACATACTGATATTTACTGATGTATCTGGTGATGTAGAAATGGAGGCCACCAAGGGGGAGGGAGATGATGCATACCATTGAAGACAGTTGTTAGCACTCTGTTATCAACCATGGAGAGCTTCGAGGGATACGAGCAATAAATAAATTAATGAGGTAGCTTTCATTGAATGGTATGAGATGCTGCTGATTGCAATTAGGTCAACGGAGAGGATACCCAAATCACTGTTGGATGAGTTCTCCGAGGAAAACTAGTTTGGAGCCTCGCATGGGCACACTTATCTTTCGCCATGATGTGTCCATCCTGACACTTTCAAGATGAGGCCACGAAAATTTGTTTTGACTGAAGAGGCACTCCATAGTGATATTGGATCATGGTCAAGGGTCACCTACGAAATTATGGAGGGGAAGTACCGATATATGTTTGGTGGATTAAAGCCACAGTTGCAAGCAGGAGAAGCAAGAGAAAGCAGTAGAAAGAGGCCAGCTGAAGATGACATTCACCCGATGGTGCTACAAATGGAAAAAAAATGTTTGCAATAAGGCAGACGATCATAAGCTTCGATGAGCACTCAGGTGAGGCTAACTAGCCCATGCGATTTCAAGGTTCTACTATGTTTTCACCAATAATTACAACTCCGTTGGTTATGGCAGTCCCCACTGGGGGTGATCGAACCCCATCCTAGCCAACAATCCTAAAATCCAAAAGGAAAAGAGTAATTCGGAACCCAGTAGTTAAGAAGCCAAGAACTACCTCGACAATTCACATTTTTGACCTTACTGGTGAGGTTAGACAATCAGTCTCTGCATCCCTAGTTATTGAATAAATCCCCCCAAATACCTCTACTATCCTACCTCAGTCGCGAGAATATTCTCCCCACACTGCATCCACTTCCGCAAACCCTGTTAGAAGCCCTCCTCTGCAACACACGACTAGCAACTGTAGAAATGGAGGTTGAATTAACAAAGCAGTTTAGAGAAACCACCTCTATTAGTGGCACCTAGTAGACCTCGCTAGTCTCTCTACTTTTTGGGTTAGACCCACTCCAGGAGAAAGGACCAACCACAACTCTTATGAATGGGGGGGGAGCACGGGGCATTTTTTCAATGAACCTCTGAACTATCACGTGTGTTTGTGACATGTTAAACAATACCCCTAATTCAACTACATATTGGAAAATACCCCTAAAAATCACATTATCTAACCCTGTACCAATACTAACCTAATACACCTTCCAAATTTAAAAACCCCTACTTCCACTAGATATTGTAGGTATCCAGTTTTTCATTAACATTTTTTATACCCCTTTATATCTTTTCATTAACTTTGAGCTCCATTTTTTTATACCTGTCAATATAAAAACCCTTTACCCTCTATATATCCCCCAATATGAACCCACGTGGTATGGTATTACTCCCAAAGTGAAGCCCCTATTGGGTGGGGGGGGGAGGAGAACTGACCCAACCATTATTACCTATAAGTGTCCTGGTGGTTCCTAACCCTAATATCATTCCTCCCACTCCCCATTTCACCCCACAATCACAACTAGTTCATTCTCCCACCTCCCATTATGAGAAATCCATCGCCAGTGGCCTACTAATTCAGCAAAATTTTCTAGAACCAAGCACAATGCAAGCCAACACCCTACAACACTAGTCTTCAGCACAATTGTTTGCATTTATTCAACAAGTGATGTAGAGAGCCGAAAAAATACATGATGATCTGGCCAGAGAGCACGAGTAGCAAAAACATCAGCTACAATAAGTGAAAGAGGAGAGAGATCAACTACGACAAGAAAATATAGATTTGAAGGCACATGTTGTTCAAGTAACAAATAAGTTTCAATCATTATGGCCAATGATCACAGATGCCAACACAAGATCTCCAAAGGATATTACAACCTACACACTGGTGAGCTACTGCAACCATATCCAAGCATCATGTTCAAATCTAGTAGCAACAAACATTGACATGAAGAAGCTAGAAACATGAAGATCAGCGTTGCCAGACCTGGTCAAAATATATGTGAGAACAATAGAGGGGAATATCAGCGAGGTAGAAGCCAAGAAGAAATCATTTGCTATTGCACTAGAAAATGGGTATGCTCTGATGGATAAAGATCAATACTAGCCAAGAAGCCTTGCATTGAAGAATCATTTAGTATACCCTATGAGAGAGCAGCTATAGGTATTGTTTTCCAGTAGCAGGGACTGCATGGATTCCAGCCAACTCCAACAAATTGATGAGGAGATCACTACCATTCAAGCACATGTTGATCAGATTGAAGAAGAAATAGCGAGAACTAAAAATATGATAAGGGACCTATGTCCACTAGTCCGTCTACAAGTTCTGGCTTTGAAATAAGTCTACAACAACATTGGATAATAGTGGGACCATATATGAAGTCAAAAAGCCAATCAAATTAACATCCAATATAGCCAAAGACCTCACTCAACAGGCTAACACGATCATTTTTAGATGGGAGGTTTCCCTCCAAAATTATAATGAATTCAGACAGCAAACGACCACCGTTGTTCCGGAGTTGGGGCCTTTGTTTGGAAAGGAAGGGAAACATGTGGAGGAAGGTGTAATGGGAGAAGAAACCACCCCGCAAATGATGGCCGAGGCAACGGGAGCATTACCTCATCAATTGGTAGAACCAAAGTAGCCATCAACAGGAGTACCCACTGAGACACAGACAGGACCTGCAGAGCTCAAAATGAATTGATGCGAGGACGAGTCAAAGAATTGTGGTCGGGACCTATTGGCAACAATGATTAGGTTGTGGTGAAGACAACTGGGATAGAAGGAAGGAATAGGAAACTGGGGATGGTTGCAGCAAGGTGTCAACAAAAGGTAGAGGTAGCCAAGCAGACAAGATGGATGAGAGGCATCCAAGGAAAGGAACAATCGAGTGGAAACTGTAGAAATTTTCACTGTCGATCACTTGATAATGCAATGTAACTAATGCAAAATACTTGATCTACTTATACTATCAAACTTGCAGAAGCTTAATTGATTTTGAGCAAGATCAAACATAACACATATAACAGAGAAGAAGAATCAATCACACATGAAACACAGAAGAATACTCTGTGGAAAGCCTCAGCTAAAAACCCCACTATTTGTATTATCATACAAGATGGAAATACATCAAGATTACACAAAGCCTTAGCTCTCACAGCTAGCCAGCTCTCAGTACAATCCTCCTGGATGCTCAAAGGCAAACAAACCTTCTCACAAGCCTTCTCCTCTACACTCCAAGCCTCCTATTCCCTTGCGTTGTTTCTCCTGGGTGATCCTACTATTACCAAGTGTAACACTAATCACTCACACTGATCTCACACCCTGTAAAACTGTGCAATCCTCAAGGAACCTTATTCCTTTTGCATGGATGAGTTTCCTTTATAGGAAAATTCTTGCAACTGATAGTACAATGTCCCTGTCTTTAATCTCAACTGGGTCTTTGTCTGAATTGACATGCATGAGTTATTTATGAGAGAATATTCAGTTATCT
>APFE030261687.1:42339-54833 GCA_000404065.3 Pinus taeda
ATGAGTTATTTATGAGAGAATATTCAGTTATCTGGAGTACACTAGTTTCATGCATGCATGCATTAACTGACTAAACTCACAATTAGTTCCTCAAACTGTTTGGAACTAATTTAAATGGACTTAACTCAATTAACTGAGCTAACTAATTACAACTCAAATACAAATCATCCTTATCTCCTTAATTAAGAGATAAATTCCTCAATCAAAGGGATAACTATTGCATGACTTCACAAAGACTTCACGTTTTAATTTCTCCAACTAATTAACTCAAGATTAATTAATTAATTATTTTTCAAGCAACTAGTGAGACTAAATTCGAATTTTAATTCAAGGACAAATTAAAATTGGAATATATCCTAAAATGCTATCCTTAGCAATGCTATTTTTAGCATTTCTTGTAGCTATTTTCAACAGAAACTGGGAGTGAAAGTGGTAGAAGGAATACAAAATGAGAAATGTGTAAGGAGAAAGGGATTGGTTTTGTTTTGAGGCATCAGTAGCATCTATTAATGGATGAGTAGATAGGTAGATGTAGCTGCTTGGAACATCTAGGTTGAAGATTGAATTAGTAGCTGAGAAGTAGGCCGAGTCTGTCATAGGTATCTAGATCTTGTAATCGGGTATTTCTTGTAGTTACCTGTGGCTAAGGCCAATGTATCATGTATTTCTCTTCTGTTTATTTAAGATGAATGAAGAACTGGATTGGTTTCTTAGTACCATGTATGTATTTGTTTATGATATGTGGACCCACTAAAATTTTGAATATACTGCAAGTCTATGTATGTGGTAGCTTTGTTGTGTTGAATGATATGTTGTTGTCCTGAGTATATGTATGATGCTACTTACATATTGATGGTTTATATATGCTTGACCCCATGGTGAACCCTTCTTATTTCTAGTAGCGACACACCTTGGGTGAGACTCACCATTTGGGTAAGGTGAAAATGTCGACGTTGTCCTAGACTACAACAAGCCATTTTTGTCCCTTTGCGCTTGAACCTAGGGTCTTCCCTTGATGACAATTTCACGCCAACAAAAGATAAACTAAAAATTTTGAATAACAATTTCAACATACACACCAGATATTTACAATGAGAAAGAGACAGATATCTCTAATTTTGAAAATAAAATTTTAGAAGCTGAAAGGGTCAAACCATAGTGAATCAAACTTTCCATGTTTTCCTTTTCCTTCTTGCCTAACATCCAATTTTAGAAATAAATATCCTTGCTGAAGAGGTCTATACTTAGCCTTCTTTTCAAATAGATAATTCATCCTTTGTTGGTAGTTTTACAATTTGGCCCCCACCGGCTTGTTATTCTCATGAAGCTCCACTAGTTGATTCATTCTTCTAGTCAAGGCACTTTATTCTTCCTCGGCTTCTTGTAGCAACTTAGCAACTGGCATTGCTAATTGGATAGGGAAGACAACAACCTTGCCATATACTATTCCAAAGGGTGGTTTCCTAACAGATCTTTTGGGTGTGACATGGTTAGCCCACAGAGCAAACTTTAGTTGAGAGTCCCAATTCCTTTGATTTTTAGTGATGGTCTCCTTTAGAACTCTCACCGCAATTTTATTAGAAGACTTAGCCAAGCCATTCCCTTGAGGGTAGTATGTAGTGGAGTGCACAATAATGATGTTGCATTTGTGTTAGAAGTTGGTGAACTTGGTAGATTTGAAGATGTGCATTATCAGTGATGCTTTTAAAAGGACACCCAAAACGGGACAGTATGTTGTCCTCCATGAATTTTATCACTACTGAATCAGTAGCATTCCTGGCTGGGATAGCCTCTACCCACTTGGTGAAATAGTCAGTGCATGTTAAAATCCATTTGTGTTGGCAGCTAGAAGGTGGGTTTATTTCTCCAATGAAGTCCAATCCCCACAGTCTAAAAGGCTCCTCTACATGCACATGAATTAGAGGGAGAGGAGCAAATTTCTATCTTTCAGCAAACAATTGGCATTTTTGGCATGACCTAACCTAAGAATAAACATATCCAAACAACATGGGCTAGTAGAATCTCGCTTTAAGTATTTTATGTTTTGTTGTCTTCCAATTGTAGTGTCCACTAAAGACTCCTCTATGGAAAAGCTCAATCACTTCACGGGTTTCTCCCTCAACCACACATAGCAGCAATACCCCCATTGGGTCCTTCCAATGTAGAAGTCCATTAGATATAATGTATTTCTGTGCCTGGAATCTCAGACTCTGATATTTAGATCTATCCAATCCCAACAGGCATATTAGGAATAAGAGGTAATGAAAATGTTCTTATACCTAGGTGATCCCTCATATTTGGAATAGATCTTCTGCTTTGTTCGTCCTCTAGTTTTCCCTCCTCTCTGATCAGGATTATCCCTAGAGCTTGGAATTTGGATTCAAATAAGATCTTGACCAATCCCTGGCCTTTGATGAGCTTGGTAGGCTTTATTTCTAGCTCATATTCTTGTATTTTAGCTATCCATCTGCCCCTCCTTCCTTTGTTGTCTCCCTGCACCAGAATGTCCTTGATTGCAATCATTGGGGTGAACGCTATGATTCCTAATTGTAGCACATACATGCGAAATGATTTTAGTGCTTTGACTAGTGCATAGGCATGTTTCTCCATTATATTATACTTCAGCTTAACATCCCTAGGACCTGACAGAAAAAGGAAATGGTTTTCTTGTAACCTTCTTTATTTTTTTGTAACAGTACAATAGCAATGGTATGTGGAGAGGCAAAACAAAAGATGTAGAAAGGCATTGCATAATCACGGCTGACTAGTGTTGGAGCCTAAACCAACACTTCTTTGATCCTAGTGAAATAATCACGGGGGAAAAAGCTCCACTTAACTTCATTCTCATTCTTGAGCATGTCTGTGATACCTTTAACTATCTCGACATAGTTGGGTATGAATCACCTTAATAAATTTATCCTCCCCAAAAAGGCTTGGACTTCTTTCTTATTTCTAGGAAAAGGAATAAGGTTGTTGAATTTGACTCATTCTGGTTAGGCCACTATTTTTCCAAATAGCTTTCCCTCACTCAGGGCGAACTGAGATTTCTTCAGATTCAAAGAGAGGCCATACCTTTTTTACTTCTCGAAAGTGAGATTTAAATGGAGGATATGCTCTTCATCAGTCTTAGAGAAGACTTTCATGTGATCTAAGTAGACTACCAAAACTTTATCTTTCTCACCCATGAAAGCTATGTACATAGCTCTCTGAAAAGTGGCCCCTTCATTTATCAACCCAAATAGCATGCGGGCATACATGAAGGTTCCTTAAGGGGTGGTGAAAGAAATCTTTTTCTAGTCCTCAGGGTGGGTTGCCACTTGGTTATATCTGAAGAATCCATCCGTCATGGACATTCTGACTACACCCACTACCTTTTGCAATATATTATCAATATTGGGTAGAGGGTACTTATCTTTTAGAGACAGCTTGTTTAAATTCCGGAAGTCCACACACAACATTATCTCTTCGTTCTTCTTCTCGATAGGGACCAGATCAGGTACCTACTCAAAGTATCTTAAAGGGACTATGATCTTGTCTTGCAGTAGCTTCCTTACCTATTTTTCAATGGAGGGGAGTAAGAGTGGGTTTATTTTTCTGAGTTTCTATTTGCATGGCTTCATCCCATTCTTTGAAGGAATCTTATGCTAAATAATATTTGTATCAAATGATTTCAAAACATCATAAGACCAAGAAAATACATATTTGTAAGTTTTTAATAGATCTAAATACCTATGTATGTATTGCAAGGGGATTCCTTTGAATAGCCTGATCATATAGGGTTCCTCCTATGATATGATGTTGCACTCTTCTACCTGATCATCCTTCTCTGGGGCCATTTGTTTGGATGTTATGTTGTCTTTATTGAAAACTCTTTCAAGTGGAACAAGTCCACAAGGGATGGTGTTCCCTTTTAGTTGCAATTTTTTTTGCCTAGCCACTATGTCTTTCCACAGAGTGGCTTCTTGTTCTGCTTCTTCTTCTTCTTGATTGATGGTGGAGTGGGCGAAATCCCTAATGACTTCTATGAATATTTTGACCTTCTCATCGTCTTTGAATACCTGCTAGTGTTTGACATATCGGGTATGGAAGACCTGTGTCTGACTTCTATCTCATATCTGAGGAGTAGATTCTGTGGGAGCCTGAAAGTACTTGCAGCTATTGCAAGAGAGTTAGCCATCCTATTTTCTTCTTTGGGTAGAAACTGGATGTTAAAGTCTAGGAAGAAATTTTCTATTAAGTCCCACACTTCATTTCGGTACATTCTCAGCCTAGGGTGTTTGGCTTGGCATGGATTTTTGATCCACTTTACGACCAGTTCAGAATCTCCATAGACTATAAGGCATTCGATATTCATATTTTTTGTTGTTTGTATCCCAAGGATCAATGATTTGTATTCCACCACATTGTTGGTCACTTAAAACTCTAGTTTGAACAAGAGGGGTATCAGGCTACTATTGGGATGGGGTCCCCTGGGTCAGTTTTGGGGTTAAAAGCCTGAGTATTGAAGATGTAAAGTCTTCATAATTTGTGGATGCGGAGTGCGTAGATAGTTAGGAGTCAAAAGGGGTTTAAGCCCTTTGTCTATGTAAAGTTGATTTAGTTTTGAGATCCACCCATGGTCCGCAGACCATGGGATTGTATGTAAAAAGCTATAAATAAGTGTGCCTTAGAGAGTCTAAGGCATGTCTATGTCTGAAGGAGGAGTAAAAAGGGCAAGTAAGAAGCAATTAGATAGAAGGGAAGAGGCTCTACAACTGGTGCGTGGACCACTACAACTGAGTGCACAGGGTAGTTTTGAGTCTGTAATACCATATTGGAGATCAATAAAGACTGTTGAAGAATCTCTATGTTTATTTGTTTACTATTTTTATTTATGTTTGTGATATATGCTGTGATGGAATAATTTCTTTATAAAATATTGATCTAATGATGCACGACTCTATGGGATGTCTTATTAACTGTACATTATGCATGTTAAGTACTTTCGCGAAGATTATAATACATTCTTTTATGTTTATTAAATACTTAAGTAGATCCACATGAGCTCAGATATAGGGGTATTTTCTGTTACACGTAAGTGAATGATTCATCTATTAAGGGTTTGTAAAGACCTATCGTAGACCTTCGTGAAGGTTTAGAGGTCTTTTAAAGGGAGTTGCAACACTGGGCCCTAGGGGCTTATAGCTCTTGGTGAAGGTAGATATAGGGCAATAAAAGACATCACACTGATCTCTGGATGCAGAAAGTTGGTTCCATCATACCCCCATGCTACTTCGAGTGAGACTTCATCTTGCACTATGCGGGTTGATGCCGAAAGGGCTAGTAGTGTAGGGTTTTGTTTGCTGCAATTAACTCTGAACCTAGGTCATGACCCACTAAGCCAAAAAATGGTTTTGTTGACGAGATTGAGATCTGCTTAAGGAGATGTGTGATGTCACATTACTGGAATCTGACCAAGAAGGAAATGAAGAAGTGGTTGGATATAACAATTCATGAATTCACGGTGCAGGAGAACAGGAATCCATGCATGTCAAAAGAGCAGTGGTTGGATAGATATTTGTACACAAAAATACACAAAATTGTGTTCTTCACCTTACCAATCGAACTATACGAGTGGATAGCTAAGTTGGCAGATGACAAAGGAAGGTGGAGGCTTGATGGTCCATTAGTGTGGACTCCAGAACTAGTACGAAGATTAGAAGCCTTAGAATACAATATCATGCATGTTGTTGACCACTAGATCGATCGGATTATAGGAGGATTTGTTACAGAGTTCACGATTGATACCTTGGTCAACTAAAACAAAGCAAAGCAACGCTTCTTCAAGGGACTACGAGGCAAGTATCTAAGATCTTTGAATACTTGGATTAAGATGATATTTGATGAGAAATAGGTTATTTCATTTCCTTGATGTTTGGAGCTAGGAAAAGTGGAAAACTCTTTAGAAATAGAGAGAAATAAGGTCTTGAATATAGCCCATTGATTAGACCTCCTTCAAGCGACGACGAGGGAACGGTATAGGCCTCACCGCGGAGTGTTGTCTAGCTGATAAGACAGGGTTTCCCGCAGATACATCATCCATCCACTCCACCTCCACCCTCACCTCCACAACATACACCTTTGCCCACACCTCCACCACCACCATTGTCATTCAACATGTCAAACTCAATAAAGCTGCCAATTTTCAAGGGTATAGAGAGTGAAGATACATATCAGTTCTAGTTTGTTGCAAATGCTGTGTGAACCACACAACATATCACTAATGACAACATAAAGAAGGCGCAATTGGTTACTGCTTTGCAGGATCGCGCACTAACATGGTATATTAAGTATTGTGCTAATCATTTTGTAGTAACGCTAGCACAAACTAAGGATGCTTTAAGCAAATATTTTAGTAAGCCTAAGCCTGACTCGTAGTAAGTGGTTGGATTTAAGTAAATCATGAAGAGCATTGATGAAATGCTTTGGGAGTTAGATCAAATATTGAAATGTGTGATCTGCAAAGCTAATATGTAGCTCATAGATGATCAACACCTGTTGGGCATGGAATCCCCCCCAAGGCATGTTTTGGGGCTTAAAGCCTAAGTTTTGACCAAGTCCATTGTAAAGAATCCACGATTTGTGGGCATGGAGCATGAAGTCATAATAGAGTCACAGGGTTGTCCGCCCTTGTTTTTGTAATGTAATGTTGGTTTGAAAGATCTACCCATGGTCCATGGACCACGGGATTGTATAAATAGAGCAAGGCTCTAAGTGTAGAAAAGAAGAAAATCGAAGCGAAGCAAGATAAGTCTAAGGAATTGATTGAGTCGAAGTGTAAGTTGTGTCTTTGGGTCATAAAGAAGGAAAAGGCTCTGCAGCTAAGTGTGCAGAGGCCTAGTAGTCTGTAGCTAAGTGTGTGGACCCCTGCAGCTGCATAGGGAAGGTCGAGTCTGTAACCATTGGAAGCATTAATAAAGAGAAATGTTATCATATTTATGTGTATCTTTTTCTGGTTTATGTCTTATTGGGTATGAATTGCAAGCTTATTGTTTATTTCTTGTGCGAACTCACATGAATGTGATGTATAAATAAATGTAACATAAGGCATTCATTTACATGAAGATAACTAACTGGTGTAAGAAGATAAGTAAGATCTCGGGTGTGACTTGGGGGAATAGTGCAGAGCGCTGCTCCAATAGCGCAGAAGCCCCATAGCCCCTAGTTAGGGTTGCACGAAGGCAAATATATCAGAGCGTAAACGCTAGGGAAGTGCACAAAGTAACCTGTGCGCAGGGAATAACAGTTTGACCGAATCAACCCCTCATACATCTCAAAGGTGTGGAAATTTGGTTCCAGCACCCCCCCATACTACTTCGAGTGAGACCTCAGTGCACGCTCCACAGACTGTTGTCGAAAGGGCTAGTAGTATAGGGATTTGTTTGGAAAATTAACTCCAAACCTAGGTTAGGCCCCAACAAGCCAACAAATGGTTCTGTTGTTGGGACCGGGATCTGCATAGAGATGTCTAATGTTGTATCACTAGAATCCAAGTAAGAAAGGAATTGAGGATTGGTTGGATAGGAAGATTCACAAGTTTGCAGTGCAGGAGAACAAGAATCCATGGCTATCAAAAGAAGAGTGGTTAGACTGCTACTTATACACAAAGATCCATGAAATTTTCTTTGCATCTTTCCCTACTGATTTATACGAGTGGATTTCAAAGCTAGCAGATAGCCAAGGGAGGTGCAAGCTCGACAAACCTATTGTTTGGACCCCAAAATTGGTGTGTAGATTGGAAGCATCAAAGGGTAAGATCATGCACATTGTTGATCACTAGCTTGATCAAATTATAGGAGGATTCATCACTGAGTTCGCCGTAGATACTTCAGTTAGCTATAGTGAGGTAGAACGACACTTACTCAAAGGACCGCGAGGTAAGTACATTAAGTGTTTAAACACTTGGATTAAAATGCTACTGTGTGAAAAGTGGGTTATGTGAATACATTGATGTTTGGGGCTACGTGAAGTGGGAAGATTTACAGAAACGAAGGTAGTACAGAACTAGAAACTAGCCCCTTGATTTCACCTCCATGAGGGGATGAGGAAAAGCTCACAAAGGTCTCACCAAGAAGTGCGATCAATTTGATAAGGCAGAGGATTCCACACATACCAACCCCACTGACACCACTGCTGGTTTCACTGTCTTCACCCCCATATTTTCCCATACCACCTCTGCCACCACCGCAAGTCAGTATGGCAAGTGCGATAAAATTGACAATGTTTAAGGGAGTAGGAAATAAAGATCCGGACCAGTTTTGGTTCGTGATAAAAGTTGTATGGGAGGCATAGGGAGTTATGGATGATAATATAAAGAAAGCAACATTGGTCAGTGCTCTACAAGATCGCACATTGACCTGGTACATTAAGAATTCCAATGATAATCCAAATGTAGGGATCACAGATATCCAAACTGCGTTGAATAGAGAATTTAGTAGGTCGAAGTCAGAGGCATAGTTGATCATTGGGTTCAAGGAGATCACAATGCTACTAGGTGAGACCCCTTGGGAGTTGGATCAGAGACTGAAGTACACAATTCACAAAGCTAACATGACTTTAAAGGATGGAAAACACTGCGAATGGTTTGTAGCATCGCTAACGCTGCATTTAAGGAACACACTGTCACAACAAAGGCTAAAAACTTAGGTTGAGGCCTTGGAGATCGCAATGAGACTACATGAGACCCTGATACAGGACCCTAACCTAGGAGTGAAGAAGATCCACGGGCAATTGAAAAACTTGTGCCTTGAGATGCAGAGTCTAAAACAAGATAGGACAACTTGCCTAGAAGTGCACAACAAGGTATGGTGTGTAAAGTTCAAGGGTTAGGGACATGACAATGACCACTGGCTGGTGTTCACGAACTACCTCGGGGGAGGAGGACCAATGTCATTGAGACCAAAGGCATAAGCAATACCTAGCATGGTGCTTACATTATGGTGTGTGATTTGTCAAATAGGGGGAAAGCATGCTACAGACAACTGCCATTTGTTGCAGAAGTACATGCAGAATTCACAATAGTTGTTCTGTAATTTATATAGATCAGTGGGACATGATGAGCACACATGTAGAAGTTATGAGTTAATGATGGATAGGACTCCCACCTATAGAGTTCAGGCCAAAACACAACCCCTTGACCAAAATGCAAGGATGGCATGAAATGGATTTCAGGGGCACAGACGAGGCCAAGGTGAAGGAGGACCTAGAAGAGGTCGCGGACAACTAATATGTTACAAGTACAAAGGGCCACGACACTATGCCCATGATTGTATGAATCCAACGTGTCCATCATGCTTGTATTGTACATTGTTTGATCATGAGATGGAGGATTGTCCCACACTAATAGCGAGGTTGTGTGATAAAGGAGCGCTCCAACCTCCCTCAACTCAGAACCTACAAATGATGAGGTCTGAGCTGCACGAGGAAGACCCTAATGTGAATATTGTGCTCCAAAGTGGAATTATGATAGGGGATGACAAAGTTGAGCAGCTTGAAGATAATACTTGGGTTCGCAAGGCTCTGAGAAAGAACTAGAGTTTGATCTGGAGTGTGCTAAGGAAACCTTCATGGAAGCTAGGAAGAGCTTTGTTGATGCCTCCATTTCAGGAAGAAAAGACAGACAGGAGTTGGAAATGGACCCCTCGGTGCTCACAACATTCCTGGAAACATGCATGAAGTTGTTGTGTGATAGCATGGTTGTAAAGGGATTGTAGGAACTCATCAATCGATGTGTTGGGACCGTGCCAAGAGAATCACGTGTAGTCAGGAAGGTTGGAAAACATACGACGAGGACAAGAAGAGAGATAAGATTGATCGTGCAAATTGGAGAATACTAGATGGACCAAGTGATTTTGGACCTGGGATCAGATGTGAACATTCTGTTGAAGTAGACATGGGAGCACATGGGGAGACCTATGCTGCAATGGTATCCTATCCAACTACAAATGGCGAACCAACAAAAGATCCTACCTATGGGAAGATTGTAGGGAATCACTATAGATATGAAAGGAGCGAGTGCATTAGCAAATTTCAAGTGATAGAGATTTTTGATGATAGCAATCCCTACCCTGGACTCTTAGGGATAGATTGGGCCATTGACATGAATGCGGTGATAAATCTAAAGAAGTGCAAGATGATTTTTGGGAAAAAGTCTCTGCGCATAGTTGTACCTCTGGACCCTGCAGAAGGATCACATTACACGGAGCCAATGCACGACTATGAAAGTGACGACGATTTAGATTACATCTACAAGATAACCACGCAAGAGTAAGACTAGGTAAATCCAACCACGGATGGACGAATCTCATGGGAGCATGAAAGCTCCTGTACTTCAGATTCTGAAAGGAGATAGAATGATGGAAGACCTGTTACATGAGGTAACCACGTTGAACAATAACACGATGAGGAGATCATTGCACTGCGTATCAACATAGGTAAGGGATCTACCTACGTATGATGGACTAAGCGATGTAGATGACTTCCTAAACAAATTCGAAAGGGAGGTTTCAGAACAACAATGCTTCGAGGCTTTGAAATGGGTACTGCATGCTACGCCCACGAGGAGGGGGGGTATGCACCGAGGAAGCTTTGAGTACTGGCGCGAATGCACGAGGATGATGTGCATATAGTTTGGGAAGCCTCAGATGTGATTAAAAGACAAGTATGATGGACGAGATGATCCATGTGTACACCTCACCAAATGGACAAAGGTCTACAGGGAAGAGCCACAATCTGAATGGGTGCACCTATTCTATCATACCCTAGATATTATACCCATGAACTAGCATATAGAGACAAAGCTTCACCATGGGATGAGTGAATGGGATATCTTGCCTGAAGGGTTCCTGTTAACCTTCATGTTTGAGGTTCATTGGTGGGACACTGTTGATGATGCGCTGCAAGCAATAAAAGAAACTATCTCTAAAATACCTCAAGAGCCAATAGAATTGATTCAGCCTGAATGGGCTACTCAGCTGAGTTGCGCGTTGGAGTTTTATAATGTCAATACTAAAGAAGAAGATGAGGATCCATGAAAAGTTAACATTCTAGAAACTAAAGGCCATCGCGAGGTTCAAGGACCACTAATTGAAGACCCTGACATAACCGTGCCAATAAAGACAAAGCATGTGAACATTGGTATGAAAGCTGAACCTAAGTATGAAATGCTCAATGACTACTGGGATGACGCGATGGTGGATAAGGTTGTTGAGTTTCTCCGCAAGTACCAGGATTTATTCCTGACCAAGATCACATATTTAAAGGGAATTGTTAACGATTTAGGGATGATGAATATCACCTTAAAACCTGACGCGAAGCCAGTTAAGTAGAGGCCTTATCGCTTGAACCCAAAGTACAAGGAAAAGGTCCGTGTAGAACTAGACAAAATGATCACAACTGGAATCATTGAGCCAGTGGAAGAATCCGACTGGGTAAGCACTATGGTAGTACAAGAAAAGAAGCAGAAGGATGAGATAAGAATATGCGTGGACCTTAGAAAATTGAATGATGCGTGTGTGCATTACCCATTCCCAACTCCGTTCACAGATGAAATAGTGGAAAATGTCAAAGGGAAGGAAGCATATTCTTTCACTGACGAATTCTTAGGGTACCACCAGATCAAAATCATGTCAGAAGATAGGAGTAAGATGACCTTCGTGACTGAATGGGGTTGCTTTCAATACACTGTTATGCCATTTGGGTTAAATAACGCGCCGACCTTCTTTTCATGCATAGTTGTTACAACATTCAAAGAATATATCCACAAGTTCCTGGAGGTTTATCTGGATGATTGGACTATATTTGGATTGGTTAAGCACCATGTAGCAAGCTTACACTTGATGCTAGATACCTGCCGATGACACCAAATCGTGTTGAACCTCAAGAAGTGTACATTCCTCATTCCCTTTGGGAACCTATTGGGACATGTGGTTTACAAACAGGGATTGATGGTATACCCTATGAATATTGTGGTGATTCTAAATTTGGAAGTGTCATGAAGTGTCAAATAGCTGCGCACTACCCTAGGACATATGGGGTACTATAAGAAGTTCATAAAAAACTATGCCCAGATCACTGCACTAATGGTGTTACTGGGAATAGTGTCCACTCAGAGCTGTTATTCCCACTAAGACTGGTAGCTATCTTAGAAACAAACAAGTAAAGACTACTTTTGTTTTCCTTTATGAAAATAGATAAGAGTGGAACAAAGGACACCAAAATTAGTCTTGCGCTTGGTTCCTTACTTGATTCCTCTCCTTCCTGATAGATCTTTGCCACTTCTTATTCGTCTGCCCAGCTTCAAAGAGCACCTATGGAATCAAAGAAGCATACTACTATTGAAGAATAGAGATCTATATTCATAAATAACACAGGACCATATATGTATTAACCATACAAATGCATATATAATCAAACATACAAGAATATGGAGGAAAACTTGAATAGCTTTATTAATA
>APFE030261696.1:1859-13552 GCA_000404065.3 Pinus taeda
TTTCTATATAT
The DNA here is from genome assembly GCA_000404065.3 of Pinus taeda. Taxonomy (NCBI): domain Eukaryota; kingdom Viridiplantae; phylum Streptophyta; class Pinopsida; order Pinales; family Pinaceae; genus Pinus; species Pinus taeda. The sequence goes on from APFE030261696.1 coordinate 1,871, forward strand.
AGGAGTCTAAGGGGTCACAATATAACCAAGCCGACCTAACAATAATAATATAAAAGCACAAAAATAACAATAGTGGGATTCTATGGGGCACAATAATAACAATATGGGGAAAATAGGGACACAAAAATAACAATAAGGGATACAATGACAATAGTAATGGGGGAATCACTAGTATTATAAGGACCTAACATTATCTTACTTACCTCTGTGCGAAATCGCAGTCAAGGCATTACCGTACGACCCACTGTTGGGACTCCTACACCAAACGGTCTGAGGTCTAACTGGGAATTCTTACTGGGGAGATCTCCTTGACATGTTAGCGGGTCCAGCACTATCAACGGGTGGTCTCAGGAAAATCCCAAGGGTTGAGGGTGGAGATTGTTTTCTCTGAGAAGCTCTTGACAAGTGGGTGGAGACAGGAAAATTCCTTTGGGCGTGGTGAATAAATTCTGATGCATCCAATATTGTATTAGATTTGGTGATTTATGGACCTGGTATTGGGTGAAATCACTATGGTATAATGGTGGAAGTGTTTTTCCTCTGGATTCTATGTTTATGTTTTGGTTTATCCCATGTGATCCTAAATTTAGGCTTTGAAAATGGCACAGGGGTGATCGGCTGGAAGAAAGATTTGGTTTAGCCCAATCTATTGTTGGGTGGTACATGGAAGTCCCTGACTTGGTCGGTACTATGCATATGCTAATATGTGTTATAATTTAATGAGATCGATTGGCACAAGTTTTGGTTTATTGTGTGATTATATGACTAGTTTTTCATGCCTTCATTCTAGTTAAATGTTGGTTACATGCATGCATGGTATATTTCTTATTATATGATGTGCTCTTGTTATTGATCTTGTTCATTGATAATAGGCCAGTAGATGTTTTATATGTATGTATGGGCTAACATATGGTTTAATGCAACCAACATAAGAGGGAAGTGAGCCTTTTTTATGAACATCTGAAGTAACTAATGAAATAGTGAAAAAATTATGCATTCAAACCTATAGGCACCTTGGTCACAACATGTTTGTAAATATGATTGACTTGTATTAGGTAAGCTTGAGTAAGAATAAAATTTGGAAATAGATCATGAGGACTCAGGAACCTTGTTGAAAACATTCTAGGTAGTTGGCATGTAAGCTAGCCTTAAAAAACTTGGAACAAGTTTTTGGTTGCACTTTCAGAGCTAGGAAATTTTGGCCATAGTTGCACAGATGATGGGTCGTACATGTGGTTGGAAGCCTCTGGCCACACTCATAGGTCTACATGCTTGCAGATGGAAAGTAAAGTTAGGATAGATAATGGTTCCAGCTCAGGGAAATGATCACTAGGGGAATCCAAATTGATGTCAATATGATTACATGTCTTTGGGTGGTTATAGTAAGTTTTTGACCAGTGGACCCCATTTCCATAATTTCATCTTGGAATTTGGGTCGTGCATAGTAAATATAAACTCATATTTACCATGGTAAGTATGTTAAAGTGGCTAAATGTGGGATGGGGTGTTACATTTTCCCAATATTGAGTTGGGTTCTTCAACCTTCTGTTTAATGCATTTTTTGTTAATGTTGACTTGACAGGGGTATTTTTCCAATGATTGGGTGGGAGATGGTTAAGGAGTGAAAACCCCACATCCAATTAGCATGTTAAGGTCTAAAATATCACTAAGGAAACCGAGAAAGGAATAGACCTAGTCAGCAGTTGGATAAGAGTCTAGAAAACATCTAGAATAAATTGTTTTGTCTTTGGTAAGAATCATCACCTCTAGAGGAAACAATGGAAAAATGGGAGGTGCAAAAAATGTAACAACCGCATCATAACTTAGTGGATTAAAGGCTTGCAGGTGATGGGAAGAGGGTACAATATCCTTGAATTGGGAGAAATTTACAGGGGTCCCATCTGTCAGCTCCCTGCACATATTACCCTCTTTTTTTCCACTCAATACCTCTACCATCAAAGCTATAAAATTCTCTAAGGGTGGTAGCTCTGAATGATTTTAAAAGGGTGCATTCAAAGCATGATCATGTGGAGGGAGGCCCCATATGTGGACCCCCTCCATTGGGACTTATAAGAAATGGATAAAATATTCTTCCATTGAAACAAGAGAAAGTTAATGTCAGATTCAGAGAGAGAAACTTCTAATAAATCCATCATCTGCATGACCAATCTACATAATAAATATTTCATAGAAGAGTAACCATCAAAACTCATTAATTTCCCTATTTCTCATGGTATTAACTTTAATAATATTAAAAGTGGATCAATCTCTGAGTAAAATGACATGATGGATTTAAAACTTTAAGATTTGTTTCTATCATCTCCACAAATGGTGGCCTTAGTGTATTAACATTTTATTTATTGGTTTGTCCTACCCAACAAGATTAACACATGAAAGGATGACATCTAGTACTTATATCAGAGAACAAGGAATTCACAGCTAAGAGCCACTAAGAACGTCGATAATTACTCACATATTCAAAAGGACAAAGGGAATATGGCTACCAAAAGAAAGAATGAAGTTATTTGTAGTGACACTTTTAACTCTTTTTCTCGCCAAGATAAAAAAAATGCACTGGTCAATTGCATACCAATGGTATGTAAATTTATCGATTGAACAAAAATAGAATAACAAAATGTGGACTAGTGGGTTAGCAAATGATGCATGTGTTCCTGAAGTTTTCGACTTCAAGGAAATAACCTACCTTTATGCACGAAATTTTGATACAAATGAAAGGAAATTCATAGTAGGAATGAAGAGTAATCCAATTCCCATGATCCCTAAAGCATTCAAAAATATGTTCAAATTACTAGAGACAAATAAGCTATTAAAGTCACATGAAGTCAACAGTTTCCTAGATTCTCAAGTTGGCAAAATGAACATTATTCAAGAAATCATCTCACTAGCTTCGCAAGTTTAGTTCGACATTTCTTTCTTGGATATTTCCATATTTACAAAACCTTACAATGATTTTTCTTTGTTCTTTTCCCAAGTATTGGGACGAGAAAATACATTTGATGTTCCAAGGTTTGTGCTCTATGTTATTTATTATTCTTATAAAAGAGACTCTTTATTTGATTGGGAAGACCTTATCTTAAATGAACTAGCCTTCCATTTGGTGAATTTGTCAAAGACCCATTGGTTTTTCATGACAGTGTATCTAATAAAACTCTTGTAGCTCGTCATGTTTTCAATGGCTTAGCCCATAAAATAAACTTTAATCCTGACAAAGAACTAGTTCAATATTAGAATGAAAGATGGAGCTCAGGATGGAGTCCCGGCGCCAGCACAAAAAAGGTTAGGGTTTCTGCAGAGAAACATGTACCTCACTTGTAGGATATTCGTTTTGTCCCGGCTACCGACATTGTGGTGGTCACTGTAACGCGACCAGGCTCTCTGTAATGGCCTAGTATTAACCTCAAACCCATGACTTCTTTACTATTTTACCTGCCTACGACCCGACCTAGTTTCGCTGCAATGGTTATGATAGTTTCGGAGGCAGTTAGCGAAGGTTTTCTCGGAACAGCCATGGATTTAGATATTGTTGACTATTCAGAGGATCCGTTGGAAGGTGTCAACATCTGGCCAACTCCGCATCCAACCTCAGAAGTAATGCTCCCCTTCTGATGTGATCTAACGGACACCATCGTAGGCCTACCCTTGATCTTCGGGCCCTCTAATTCAACGGTGACCTTCTCCAAGCCCCCTCCCATCTGGCTGGTACCCTCCTCCCCTCCCCAGTCTCCCTCCACACTTAATTTTGCAGCCAACTATATAAGCGCTAACCCTTCGGCTGAAACCTCGCATTACCCTCCTCCCCCTCTGTGTGTTGGTTCCCTTATCCCTCCTCCCGGAAACCCCTCGAACATGGCACAAGGGCCTCCTCTGGCGTCTATTTCAGTTGCTCCACCATTCGGTTGCTACACGGCATTACCCCCACTCTCAGACATTATTCCCATGGGCTCGCACCAAAACCACAAAAACCCTCCTCCAAACCCTTCTCCGCACGAGGATCGACTGGACTCCTTTCAAGCTGCTACAAGGCCAAGCAAAAAGCGTAAGTGTTTCAAATCCAAAGTTGAAGACATCATAATCAGGCTTGGGGAAGATATCCAGTGGGGCAATTCCATGGACGCAGCGGACTACGTTCTTGTTGGAAGGATCTGAGGCAGAAGTTACACAGCAGCTCGGTTGAAGCTTTATACTTTAGAGGTATGGAGTCAGAACCTGGCCGATTTGCCTTTTGTTCAAACGTTTGTTAGAGGATGGTTCACTCTTCGATTCGCCAGAGTCGAGTACACGAATTGGGTCCTACCCTCCTTCTGGCACTTCGAACAGGCCCCTGTCCTTCTACACTGCTAGAACCCTCTTTTCAACTCGAAAAAAGAACAGATAGTAGTCGGGCCAATTTGGGTTCAGCTTCCTGGATTGCCCCTCCAATTTTGGTTGGAGGACATATTTTGGTGCATTGGTAATACCCTGGGCACTTACCTTGAGCATGATAAATCATGATCATGATAAATCATACTTATCTACTGGAATGATGGCATATGCCAGGGTATTGGTGCATCTGGACACGATGGGGGGTCTTCAGGAACATATTACATTACAGTCGAGAACATTCTCTTGGCATCAGATTTTCGTTTACGAGGGGGTTATGTTCCGTTGCAGAAGGTGCCATAAGGTGGGACATCTTTTCAAGGATTTCCCTCATATTGGCAAGGCACGAGATGGAGACAAGGATAAGTCCACCACACATAGGAGCTCACATTCTCAAGGAACCCCCCCCCCCCCCCCCGCCGTTGAAGAGGCAGTGAATCACTCTGTACAGGCTGCTGCAGAGAAAGCACCATTAAAGGAAGCCAGGAAGAAGCGTGGGAAAGAACCATACGGGCCCCCCTCTCCTCCTCTGACCAGAGCAAGGCCAGCTGCTGAGGCTGCATTCTCCACAGGTATGTCGGAATCTTCTTCCTCCTCTGCTTTTACTACTACTTCATCTTATTGCATTACATTGAATATACTACAGGCCTAGAGTTCCTTGCTCTATGCACCCCATTACCCTGGCATGCCCCTTAAAACCCCCTTCCCCCACCTTCTCATGTACTCCGCCTTCTTTTCTTGAGGACCCCCCAGCCATCCCCACCATCCCTGATCCTGACCTTCCATCTTCCATATACCCACTTCGATCTCAGACTCGATCTCAGTCCCTGATTCCTTGGGCATTGGTCTGGTTCGCCCCCCCCCCCACCCCATAAAGAAACCTCGAGGCCGACCTTCTTCCTTATCGAAAGCCATCCATTCCAATGATTAGGTACTTAGAGCAGTGAATACCCTTGAGCCCCCCCCACCCCATAAGCAACCTCGAGGCCGACCTTCTTCCTTATCGAAAGCCATCCATTCCAATGATTAGGTACTTAGAGTAGTGAATACCCTTGAGCCACCCCACCCCCCCATGAAGATGATATCCTTCAACTGTCGAGGGTTGGCTAGCCCTACGAAAAAATTAGCCTTGTGAATACTGCTTAACTTTGAGCTGATTGATGTCCTCTTTCTATAAGAAACCTTGGGTCAGGCTAGTGTTATCACACACCTGCTCGAATCTTGGATTCTTGGGTGGACTTTCCACTCTCTAGATGCAAATGGCCACTCGAGAGGACTAGCCCTGGGGATAAACTCCCGCTCCATTAGACTTTGTAACATGTGGGGAAGCATTGGGCACATTGGGGTGGACATATACTCACAGGAACTTCAATCAGACATCAGGATCATAAACATTTATGGACCTTGTAACAATAGGGAAGAATACTAGAACCGACTGCTAAACGCACACATTCTTCAGCAAGACAAGCTCATTCTAGGGGGAGACCTAAATTTTTCCATTGGTTTTGCGGAATCATGGGGGCACAGTGCTCAAAGGGACACTCTCTCAAATTTCTTTCAGAACATTCTGGAGGATCATAACCTTATCGATATCCCCTCAACCAAAATTCAACCTACTTAGAGGAACAATAGAAACAGAGAAGATAGCCTTTCCAGGAAGCTTGATCGTTTCCTCATAAAGGAGCACCTATTGAACATGGGACATAGAATTAGACAGTGGGTTGGTTCAGGGGGCATATCTAGTCATAGACTGATATACCTAGAAATAAGTGGAGGAATGAACAAACCTAGAGCCCCCTTCAACTTTAACTCTACCTGGCTAAGAGATGCAGACTACACCAGGTTAGTCACTGAATTTTGGAAGGCCCACCCCCAAGATGCCAGAGGGAACATCACAAAAGGTTTCGCTCATAACCTGAGAGAACTGAAGAAACTATCCAAAATATGGGCGCACAAGAAGCGAACACTGGAGGACCTTATCCTCAAGGCTAGTGAAGAGGAGATATAGGTTTTCGAGAATGAACATGGAGGGATCTACTCCTCCCTGGAACACAAGGACAAGATTACATCCCTACTGGCCAAGAGGATTCAGATACTAAAGGATCGAGAAGAAATTTGGCACCTAAGAAGTAGAGCTATATGGCTTATGGAGGAGGACGATAATACAAAATTCTACCACAAAATTGAGAACGGGCGCAAGGCTATCAATACAATTTGGCAATTAGCAAATGAGTAAGGAGAAATAGTGAATACCTTTCCAAGATTAGATGATATGGCTACATCTCACTTCAAGAATATTTACAAGCCCCTCAAACTACTAGTCTAGCGGAAGTCCTGCGCACAGCTCAACTGTTTCCCAGGTTTATCAACCAGGATGATGCATTGGAACTAAAAAAGGAAGTCACACTAGGGGAGCTCGAAGCCACTTTAAAATGGTTCAAACGAGACAAAAGACCAGGCCCAGATGGATGGAATGTGGAATTATAGCTGGATTTTTTTTATACTCTCGGAGAGGACCTCTTAAAAGTTATAGAGAACTGTCGAACAAATGGGAATATGTACGAGGCTTTCAACTCCACCTTCATCACCCTCATTCCCAATTCTGACAATCCCACCACCTTCAATGACTTTCGTCCCATCTCCTTGTGCAATTGCATTTACAAGATCATAGCCAACCGCCTCCAGCCAATTTTGTCCACCCACATCTCAGCTGAACAATTTGCCTTCCTGCAAGACAGACAAATCCATGAGGTTGTTGCGACTGCACAAGAAATCTTGCACTCCATCTAGTCATAGAAATTAAAAGGTATGATATTAAAAGTATATCTCTCAAAATCTTTTGACAGAGTAAACTGGATCTACATTAGAATGCTTCTAACCCATCTAGGCTTTCCCTGCAAGTTTATAAAATGGATTATGTGCTACATTACTATTGTAGCATGCAATGTCCTTGTAAATGGGACGGCATCGCCTTTCTTTCATTCCGAGAGAGGTCTCAAGCAGGGATTCCCTCTGTCACCGTTACTCCTTTTACTCATCATGGAGGGGCTCAGCAGACTCATAAAAGAGGAACATCAAAGGGGAAGGATAAGGGGTATCAAGATCACAGACAGGTGCACCTTGACACACTTACTCTTTGTAGAAAATGTTCTGCTCTTCCTCAATGGGAGTATTGGTGACTTGACCTCGCTACAAAATACTTTCTCTATTTTCCTATTGGCCACAAGCATGATTGTCAATGAAGCAAAGTCCACCATAACGGCCACTAGGTGCTCCCCACATGAGCTACAGTTTGCCCTGATCAGATTCCCTTACACACTTTTGCAGCTGGAGGAGGGACTAAAATATATAGGCTATAGATTAAAGCCTCATGGCTACAAAATCGTAGATTGGATATGGCTTATTACCAAGATGGAAAAGCGGCTCAACATATGGTACCACAAATACTTGTCGCGAGCAAGCAGACTGATACTCATCAAAGTAGCGTTGGAGGCCACACCGGTGTATTGGATGTTGCTGGCATGGATACCAAGAGGTACCTTATCCAGAATACAAAATCTTTGTTGTAGATTCTTATGGAAAGGAAAGCATCCGGGGAAAACGTTTGCATGGGCAAAATGGGAATCTCTTGCTCTCCCAAAGAAATGGGGGGGTGGGGAATCAAAAGGCTGGAAAATTTCTCCACTGCCTTAGCAGCCAAACTAGGATGGCAGCTAATCACCTCTCACAGTTCGTGGACAAAGTTTGCCACCTCTAAATATATTGCTCCACAAAGTCTCATGGATTGGCTCCATCAACCATAATGGAATTTTGTAGGCATATCAATCATCTGGAAGGCAGTTTTGCAATCAATGTCTCTTATTCGGGATGGACTCACCCAGAGAATACATTCGGGAGCATTAGTAAGATTAGGGGTAGATCCCTGGATCGGATGTGGAAATGCTGACAGGCTTCCTTACAAGCTAAGGACCCACCTCATGGCCATGGGAATCACTCATATCAATCATATTGCAGTCAGAGAACACTCCACTTTCGCACAAGAAGCCTGGAAATCTGGGCAGGCACTTCAGATTCCCCAACCATGGCAACAACAATGGAAGGAATATATAGATTCTCTTACTGAATCGCACATCGGAATTCTAAAAGGGGAGGACGAGTTAATATGGGCACCAGCAAAGCACGGGAGATATTCACCAAAAGAAGGCTATCTAGTATTAATGGACTCTAAAAAACCACCAATTTGTGAATCCTAGTGGAGCAGTATATGGAAGTTAAAATCGCCACCCAGGACGAGGCTCCTCATGTGGACAATTCTGAGGAAAAAGATACCCATAGGAGAAAACTTAAATAAAAGATCTTTCCATGGACCCTTCTGGTGTTGTCTATGCAAGACCGGTAGCGAAACTGTTGATCATCTCTTCCTCATGTGCCCGGCTGTCAAAGATCTATGGGTTACTATTCGCTCACACCTACCCTCTCTCACCCATTGGCAGGGTTCGTCAGTTCGAGAAGCATGGGGCTCTTGGTGGTCTGCTACCTCCCCGCAAGGCCAGAATATTCCTGTTCTCACATGTTGGGCTTTTTGATGCCGCAACCGATACATTTTTCATTAACCCCCCCCCCCCCCCCATTGGTCTACTATCTCAGCTTGCATCCTATCAGGTTACCATATCATTCCCGAGCAAGGAACAAACCCCACCCCTAGACATATTACCCCTGAAATCATAAATCACACACATCCTTGGGCTTACTTTGATGGCTCGGCATAGGATATTGGTTGTGGTGGGGGGGAGCCATACTACACCTTTAAAAATCTCATTCCTTCAAAATACAAATGGGCCTGGGGAGGGGTAAAAACAATTTTTCCAAACTTAACACAGCCAAATATACCATACAATATGCTCTGGAAAAACATTGCAGGAACTTACAACTATTTGGGGACTCAAAAATTGTGTGCAATTGGATAAACAAAACTGCAAACTGCAACGCATATTCTCTGAGACATATTATGGATGAGATTCATCGACTCATCAATCTCTTTGACACTTTTGTTTGTCATCATATATGTTGGACACCTAATCCTAAATGGGTTAGTGTGGAAGCTGAATAGACTAAGTAGTCCAAGAGACCTTGGGATGTGAATGCCAACGGTCACATATTGTACTATAAATGTATATCAATTGTTAATAAAAATTGTATTGCATGTTTTATCTTTCATATCTCTCTTGTTGTCCATGTGTGTTTAAAATGGTATCAGAGCAGGCGATTGCTAGTCCTGCTCCAATTTGAGCCACTTGTTTTGTGGTATCTATATATATGTCAGTTCTGCGTTACCTGACATATCAGTCTTTGTAACTCCCTCCTGCATAGTCTACTCATATTCTGCCCATGTTCTGCAGGCTGACATGTTTGTCATATCCCTGCGGAATCTCAGTCATTGTTTAATAATTTCGTTGTGTGTGAGTTCCATTTTTCTATGCATACGCATGGATTCATTATGAGTCTCAACCCAAGCCTTCGCCTACCTGTTCTTCTGAATACATTAATCGCTCTCTGGTTGTCCAGACCATGAGCAGTCAGACCATGTCATAAAACGTTTCAAAAAAAAAGGGCGCCTCCATTGATTATACTCTGCGGATTCCCACATCTCACCTACGCCTTCATTTGTTTTCTGTAGCGACCGTTAACCAAAAGCCTACTCCACCGAGCAAGTCATCATTTTGTTTGTCTCAGGCCTGATCATATCCCTTCAATATACCCACTATGTTACGACCATCATTTCGGTAATGACGGATATTGTTTCATCGACTAAATCCTCCAATCCTGAGATAATAGACATGGTGGAATGCGCACAATAATATTGATTTGGAAATAAGACGACAAGAGAAGCTGAACAGATTTCTTGTTGAAGAGCTTCCGAAACAGCCACATTTGTTGCCGCAGAGGCCGAGCGCTTCCGAAGATTTCATGAGGGTAGAAGAATAATCTAGAATAACATGTACATTTGACCATTGTATTTAAAGACAAAGATTGTGGGTGTCGTGTGTGGGAATGTGAAAAGATTGATGCGTTGTATAGTATGTTGTTGTTGATGCGTTTTGGACTGTTATGCTGAGAAAAATATTGAATTCGTTCTTGTGTTAGGCCAACATTTTTGCCATTTCAAGGGTGTCGCTTTAGAGTGTTGTTGCGTTGTTTTGCTTGGAGAATCTCGTCCTGTTATAGTTTACTATGATCTGTCTGCTCACATTCAATGAGGTGTTCGAGAAGGTCTGTTTTGTGGCAAACCACCCGAACCGAGAGAGTCTGTACGAAATTTTGTGCACTGGTGCGCAACGTTGGAATCTGGCCACTTGTCCAAGCAAACCGAATTATGTTGATAGTAAATACTATTGTAATTTTCTGATTTAGAGTAATTTTGCATTTTTCTGGAATTTATGCAAGTTTAGCTGTGTACACACACTTCAACAGTTTGGAATTTTTTTAATCTTGAAGGTGGACGTTAGGTCACTGATCATTTACTGACATTTATAAAGGATATTGCAGTGACATTGAATTGTGAGTGATTGTTGCTTATTCTTCACTGGTTGATAGTTGTGATCAGTTTATTTAACGTATAAGATAATGAAGAAAATGACCAGACTTGATAATGCATTAGAGTTGTTAAATACTCTGATACATTCCATTGTTGATGAGATGGTTAAGATCAACAAAACCTCTCTATTCAATATTAAAATATGTCTACAAAATGCATAGGAGAATATTGAGTTTTTGCAACTTGAGACAAAGCTACAGCAAGAAGAATTAAAACAGAGAAGTCATCATTCTGAACCTGTTTTTGTTCAGAACATTGAGACAACCACCCATCAGCAGCAGGTTAATAATGTTACAGTTCATTCAGATTTAGTACCAAACAAAGCAGCAAGGTTACATGCAGATGCAGAAGTTCAGTCTGCACTTCCCAAGCCCATCATCAGACCTTGGGAGCAGCTTGTCCACAACAAGCACAGAACTGGTCTTGGAATATGACAAGGAAACTTGTCCTTTCATATTCCAGACTACTCAAAGCCCATTCATTTTTAGAGTGCTGGATTCATTCATGACAGTTCACCTGCTCCTCAAGACAGTTCAGCTCCAGCTATTCCAGACTCTGCCCCTCTTCCACAGCAACAACAACAACAGTTTGTAAAATGCCAACACTGTGACCGAGTTGGCCATTTGAAAGATCATTGTTTTGATCTTCATCCATGTAAGCACTGTCATAAAACCAGTCATTCTTCACACAGATGCTTCAGAAACAAA
>APFE030261696.1:13572-34605 GCA_000404065.3 Pinus taeda
TATTTCAAACACATGTCAGAATTTGTTCCAGAATATTGAACAGTCTTGCAGTTGAGTTTTCTCCATCTTCTCACCTTGTATCTGACAGGGGGGGAAATGATGGTCATCTACAAGCTTCAAAAGCCACATCAAGCGAGCCTGAGCCACAACCTGCCACACCAGTTTCAGAGTTGTAGCCAGAGACAAATATGTCCATGAACATGCCTTCAGTTGGCAGTTTGGGACACTTCCTCTAGCAGAAGACTTCAGCTTCTTGCCAGTTTTGGAAGAATTTCAGGAAAAAAATTGAGAACAGTTCCTCTAGCAGAAGACTCCAGCTTCTTGCCAACTTTGGAAGAGTTCCAGGAATTGCATTAAGCATTCCAGAGTTGTTGGTCATCCTTAAACCATCACAGGTTGAGACTTCCCTTTTCAGGTTGAAGTTTTACCTTTTATGCAGCGTGAGACCTCCCTTTTATGGTTGAAGATTTCCCTCTTTAAAACAATAGGATCACTTCCTCTAGCAGAAAACTTCAGTTTCTTGCCAGTTTTGGAAGAGTTCCGGGAACTGCACTAAGCGTTCCAGTGTTGGTGGTCATCCTTAAACCACCGCCCTTTATACCAACATTTCAGAGAGCACATTCAGCGTAGTGCTGCCATGCATTTTTGCACATTTTGTATTTCATCTCTCTTCTTGGACTCATACATAACCCTTTGGATTAAGGGGGGGAATGTTGGACACCTAATCCTAAATGGGTTAGTGTGGAAGCTGAATAGACTAAGTAGTCCAAGAGACCTTGGGATGTGAATCCCAACGGTCACATATTGTACTATAAATGTATATCAACTGTTAATAAAAATTGTATTGCATGTTTTATCTTTCATATCTCTCTTGTTGTCCATGTGTGTTTAAAAATATATACAAGGAACGAAATACAACTGCCGACCTCCTATCCAAGGAAGCAGCGCACAAGCCTATTGGGACTTGGATGATCTAGGAGCAGAGGGATGGTACCTTCCATCGGCACTACCATAGACCTTATATAGACTTTACAGATTAACTAGCTCTGAAGGAGCCTGTCTATACCTTTTGTTGTTTATATAATTTTTATTTATGCATAATGTTATCAAACATATATATGATAGTTAAAATACTCTCTGCATAGAGATTTTTTGAAGCTATAGTGACAATTCAGTGTCTCCCTTTGCGGAGTACACAATGTTTTGATTATACATACTCGATATGCTCTATGCCTCACATACAACATATGCTTTTGCATCTACAAAATGTAATTTTCTTTGCATAATGAAAATTACGAATTTTCCAAAGGGAAAAACAATAAAAAAACAAAAACAAAAAAAAACTAGTTCAATTTTGGCATCTACTATTGAGAAGACATAAAGCCCTCATTCATTTTTTCCAAATTCAAGATTTTTTTGTGAGAAAAGTTAATTACCTAATAACTGGACATGGATCTAAAAGTATATCGAGACAAGCACAAGCTTTCCTATGGGGAAAAGGGATCCACAGAGAAAGAGAAGATAATACAATAATTCAAATCCATGGATTCAATGACAAGACATTGTTGTTACCCAAATTTGCGGTGGAAAAAAAAAAAATTATCAATGAACTTTGCAGGCAGTATCACCCTTGGCTAATTTTGTTCGAGCAGAAAAAGGAAAAGTACTTTATTTCCTTTTCTTTTATTGTACGGAAGATAACTATAAGAAATGAAACTCATTTTGCAGAATTTTCTCAATTGTTGAATCCTTTTAATTTAAATGAAGCAAAGGTATTCATGCTTTCGACCCAAAGGGAATATTTTCGAAGCACTTAACTATGGTGAGATATGAAAAAAAAATTTAAGAATTTTAGAAGAAAGCAGGGAAATACATATTGGTCTGTCAAGAGAGAAAGAATTTCCTAGTCATACTAAAGAAGTCATTGTCAAAACCAACATAAGCATGGGAGGAAGAAATAAGGAAAGAGGAAAGAAGCCCACAGATCTTCCTCCAACCTCTACACCGTAGAATTTCCTAAATTCATCTTCCACCCAAAAAAAAAGAATGCTACTTTGAGTGGAAGACAGAGTAATGATAGGCTCTCAGGTGGAGGATATGAAGAAGAACCCCCTCCCAGATTGACCCTAGAAAGATCACATATTGTTCAGTAATCAAAGCTTAAAGGTTCAAAGGAAGAATAAAATGTAGAGGAAATCGTTGATATTGAAGTTTATAGTATCGTACTACCTGATTGGATTACAACCCACATGACTAAAACCCAAAGAGTGAAGGAAGAAATCGTTGAAGGCACAATTGCATTTGAATATCACCCTGACACTTTGCAAAATGAAAATTATGATAGATGTAACAAAAATTTGAGAATTTAAAAGGTGAGGATTTAAAATAGAAAGGTTATTTCCTATACTAATAAGGATGTTGATATTTCAAAAGTCAGATCCATTGGGATCTTTAAATTATATCAGACCATGGGGGAAGCATTAGCACATTTGGACACCAAGAAAGAGGCAAAAAATTTAAAAGTAAAAATAAGAATAAAAGAGATAGAAGAAGCTCTTAATTCAAACCCTTTATTTATGACTCCTCTTGTCATACAAGCACCAAAAGCAACAACATCCACCTCTAGGACACCTCACAAAATTAGAAAAGCAACCCCCTTCCTCAATGGAGTCAAGTCTTACATTATTAAAAATATTAGCAAAATACTTAGATTATTAAATATGTATGGGAATAGCTTTCCATTTAAGAACTCCAACACAAAGAATTTCTTCTATTATTGACTATCTCAAAAGAGAATTTGAGCATGATCAACAATTTGTATACAATCATACTTTTATTCAAAAGGTCAGTTCACTTAGCGAGTTACATAGATCACAACAAAATCCCCCATGGGCCAAAAGACTAAAGCATATCAAAGTTATATGGTTTGCAAGAATTAATGTATTAGAGGAGATAATTTATAAATGTACTAAATTTAATGATAGAGGAAGTGGTGTCCTTCTCAAGACAATAAAAGTGGTTGATGATCTACATGGTCCTTGTATAATAAGATATTTTCCATTGATTCCAAAGGATATATTAAAGGATGAGTTCAATAATGTTAAGGAGTCGTTGGGGTTAGAATTTGATAATATAATTATTTTTTATGAAGAACAAATTAAAAGAAGGTTAGTTACTTTGGTGAATGTAAATGAAGATCAATTTTCCCTAGTTGCACAATTGCAACAAGATGCCCGGTGAATAGAGGATAAAATAATCAACATGTTAAAATGGATATCACAAATCCCCTATTGAAATATTTAAAGAATGGTTAAGGAAATCACTTCAAGAAATCATTAGTCTAAAATAACTATCAAAATAATTATTATAACAACTACATCTCCAACAATAAAGGACAACAAAGACTTTAGCATTGTGGATTCCACCCTTCCATATTTTGTGAGTACTTCAAAATCTTGAAGCATTTCCCCTTCTTTTTACCATCCTTTAATCTTTTATCTTTCTCGAATGTAGTTTTTATTATTTAAGTCAATCCTTGACTACAATTCTTCTTTTCTTCCATGTATCTTATTTATGTTTTGGTTCTAGGGAGCCAAATCCTAGTCCCCTTTGGGACAAATGCATTTACATTTAAGTATTAAGATTTTTTTGAGTGCCTTATACACCATAGATTTTTTGAAAACTAATCTATAATATTTTTTTACTCTCACAAATAACCCCTTTTTGAGAAAGTAGTTCATCTATGGTTCAAAAACTTGAATTAAAGTTGTATGAGTCTTGCCCAAACTCTCATGATTTTATATGAATGAAATTATTCTATAGCTCTCTAAAATCTAAACTATGTTATCTTGTGTCTTCCCTTTTTATATGTTTCAATGGTATTTTCTTACTGTGATGGAATGGATGGATATAATGTTTAAATTTAAATTTTTTTATCTCTGGTTATTCCTTTCCTTACATTCTTGAAAAAACACCTGATCCACTTATAGGTGCATATATTTATGTTTTAATTTTACTTCAAGTTATTTGTGTGTTCATAAAGAGGATTACCACCTCTTTAAAAATGTAGAAGGACCCGAACTTAGGCCCTAAGAGATTGACTTTTTCCCTTCGTAGGAAAAAAGATCAACAAAAGGCTAAGACAATTCCTACCTGATCATATTTCTTTGAAGC
This sequence comes from Pinus taeda, assembly GCA_000404065.3. Classification (NCBI taxonomy): domain Eukaryota; kingdom Viridiplantae; phylum Streptophyta; class Pinopsida; order Pinales; family Pinaceae; genus Pinus; species Pinus taeda. The sequence goes on from APFE030261696.1 coordinate 17,746, forward strand.
AATTTGGATTTGTAGAATGAAATCAGATCCATGAAGCCATTGAAATAGCTCAAGAAAGTTTGCATTTCATAGATACCAAAAACTTAAAATCCCTCATCTATAAGGTTGATCTTTCAAAAGCTTTTGACAGAGTTTGGTGGATATACATTAGGCTTCTCCTACTTCACCTAGGCTTCCACTACAAGTTTTTTGATTGGATTTACAGCTACATTAGTACAACCCCCCTTTCCATTGACATTAATGTATCTTCTTCTCCTTTTTACCCCCCAAAAGAAGGTCTCGGGAAGGATTGTCCCCTCTCTCCCCTCTTTTTTCTCCTTGTAATAGAGTTATTAAGCAAATCTATTCTAAATGCAAAGAGACATCATATAATCTCTTGTATCAATATCTCCCATTCATGCTCCATCTCACATTTTTAGTTCGTGGATGACATTCTAATTTTCCTAAATGACGACCTAAGGAATCTTGAGTCTATCAAACAAATTATGGTCATTTTCTCTTGCTTCAAGAATGCAAACCAATCAAGGAAAATCAACCTTATTTGCAAAGGAATTTGATGATGAGGATAAGGATCAAGTCATAAGGACTCCTAAAAAATATCCTAAAATTTTAGGAGACCCCTTCAAATATATGGGTTTTCACCTTAAGCCTAATAATTATAAAAAGATAAGATGGGTCCTAGATTTTGGTAGAATTTTAGGTTCATATTCGCACTTGGTGCAATGGGTGGCTCTCTAGAGTGGGAAGATTAGTTATATGCAATTTTTTTATATAGGCGATTCAAAAAAATTCAAGCTTCTCTTGCCAAGGAAAATTTTAAGGATGGAAATTTATCTTAAAGTTTAGAAGCATTGGCGAATCTTACTAGTCCATAATAAGCAAATTACAAAATGTTCGAGGATATTTTTCTCTAAAAATACTTCGATCTATAATAATTTTATAATATTATATATAAATTTTTGGCGATTTTTAGGTAAAATAATTTTATACTCTAAAATTTGGGCGAATAATTTTTAGAAAAACTGGAAATTGGCGATTTTTTTTTTGAAAAAGTATGGAAAATTAGCCCATCTGCGAATATTAGCCCCTAAAATTTTCCCTGTCTCTTGCTTGGATCCCTTTAGGAATCCTCCACCGAATTAAACAAATTACACTCATAGTTTTACAAGTAAGCAAGATGGAAACAAGACCATTCACCCTAACTTCATAGTCTTTCATAGCAATTCCAAAAGCTTTGGGCAAATGGGGGCTAAAAAACTTGGATTTGTTTTCAAAATATCTTGATGTAAAAAATGTTTGGAAATTTATTCAAGGAAATGATCTCTGGGCTCAGGTTATGTTTCAGAAGTATATCTCTCCTAATCTCATTTGGATTGAATTAGAGCATCGATAAAACAATATCTTTCAAGTTCATTTATTTGGAATGCATTGACTAAATATTTCCATATTATTAGTTCTGATATCAAACAAAGAATCAAAAATTGATCGAGTATCCTTATTGGAAAGGACCCCTTGATAGGGAGTCAAAGGAACCACCTCCTCCCTACTCCTCTGATCTATTACCTGAATGAAAGGGGCTTATTTACCCAAAATCAAATCTATGTTAGGAACATTCTATCATACTTTCAAGGACAGAGAACCATCGAAGAGTTGTGAATTGAAGAAAACTAGGAAAATGAGTGGAGGAATTATACAAATGGGTTGGTTCAGTCCTTGGTAAATAATATTGATTCTGAAGTTATTTTAATCTGACCCCAAAATCCTTTTGGGGATTATTCTCCTAAAGTAGGTTACCTTTTTCTTGAGTCAACTCTCTAAACCTTAAGAATCCCCTTGGTGGGGGGGAAATCTTTGGAAATTCAAATTCCCTTCAAAAGCTAATATGTTCATGTGACTTATTTTAACAGACAAAATTCCTACTTGGGATATCCTGCAAAAAAGATCCTTTGTCGGTCCCAATTGTTGTCCTCTTTGTCTACAAAATTAGGAAAGTCTTAACCATCTCTTCATTGATTATCCTTTTCCCCATGAAGATTGGAAAGAAATTCAAGATCAAGAAGGACAAACCTATAAATGTCAAGGTGATACAGTGGAAGATTTCTTAAAAGTATGGATCCAGGATAAGCACCTCAAAAAATTAAAATCCCTCCCTTTGACCATAGCTTGGGGTATTTGGTTGGAACGTAACCAAACCAATTTTGAGAATCAAGGTAACTCATATATCCATATTTTCCTTCAATTTTTATAGATAAAAGGTTGCCTCTCTATTCACTCTCTTTTGAGGACCCTTTCTCCCCCTCTAGAGGCAAAAATCAAGCACTCGCCATAGGGATTTTTTTATGGAGGCTCATAGGCATTGCCTCATGTTGGTGGAGTAGGAGTTCTACTTTTCCTTTCAAATTCTCATTACTTCATATTTTCTTGCACTGCTTGGAGAGCCACAAACAATTATGTTGAATTATTCGCTCTAAAGCTCTTGATGCACCTTTCCCTTTACAAAAACATCATTTTTTTGCACATTTATTGAGACTCCAAGATTTTTATTGATTAGATGAAAGGGAATACCATACCCAAAAACTATATGTTGCTTCCTATATACGAAAGAATTATTTCAACAGTTATTTCTTTTAATGCTATCTCATTGGATTGTAGCAAATAAATAATCCAAGTCCGGATTAGAAATGGATTAAGGCAACTGGAAGATTATAGAAGTTAAAGAAGATAGGAGCATAGAATTTTTTCTCAACCCTTTGGGATTGGTTGATTTTTTTGTTTTCTTTTCACATAATCCATAATACTAAATCCTTATAATGATCCTTGCTTTGAGGTTTTTTGACAAACTTTTTATGATATCTAGTCAAACGTTTTTTTATGTATCTTAATATAAACTTGATGATAATTTAGATACATAGAACATGTATAGCTAACATTTATAAATTACTAATCATTTTGGGATAATATTTTAGGACCATGATTTTATGCCCACTAAATTTATAAACAAATTTAAGCCTTCAAGGAATGTATTGTAAACAATCTTAACTCGTTGATCTCCTTGCTTTTGAAAGAAGCATTTTCTAAACTAAGATATGTACAAATGTAATCTTATTTTACAAAAATAATTTCACGTTTTTTTCTTCAAAATATATATATATATATATAAAAACCAAAAATGTTCCTACATCAACATATAAAATAAATTCAAAAAATTATCAATACTGAATCAATATTTGTGAACAATACACACAATGATATTTATGTTATTTACATAGAAGGAATATCATTTGTCACAAGAAAACGCACATGTTCATTTTTCTTATTGCTTAATATCAAATCGATTATATGTTGTTTTAGAAATCTAGATTCTCATGTATTAAAGTGGACTTACAAGTTATTGGTTTCATTTCTTGTCAAAATCTTGAATCTTAATTAATTTGCAATTTTTTAAAAATAATTTACAAAATTTATTAAAGTTTTTGTAAAATTAAATATTAAAATTATTTTTTTGGAAATTAAAAATTAGTTTTTGAAGTTTTAAAATTTAAATCTAAAATTCCTTACACTTCATTTAATTTAAGTTATCCACAAGTGATATATGGTAGTACAACATATTGATTTAAATTTATTGCTATTGTGAACTTGAGAGTCACGCACCGACGAGAAATGGGTTGCTCATAAGGTTATATAATGTTTGCTTTTCGTTTCTCAAGGAATTTTTTGGGTTGTTGCATTGCATCGGGGTTTTGAAACTATACAAATATCATAACAATAATTTTTAAGAATAGTAAATTGTGTAAGCTATAAAATAAGCTTTAAAACAAAACATAAGTGGGTAATTTTAATTTTAGCTATTAAGTTATAAAATATATTAGCAATTGCTCTAAAGGTGAAAAGGTACACTGAAGTAACAAAAGATTGGGAAGATTATCTTGAAAAACTAAATCACTAATCGAGGACTAAAGAAGCAATTGGGGTGGAAACTTTGTTAACACATGCAAATAAGTGATTGCCCACAAAAAAACCAGTTAATCTGTGATTTTATCCATAGCTTTACATCTAAAATTCAAAGAGCTTACATAGAGTAGTTGTTATTATTTAAACAACAATAAAAAATAGTTATTTAGAGATTATCTAGATTGTACTCTTATAAAAACCTAGACCCCAATCCATGTTCTGCGTTTTTTCAATTCTTGCCATACTGTTGAAAGCCTGGTGTCGTATCTTGCTCCCAAAATCAAGCCCTCTTATTTATTTCACCATGTGTATTATTTTTAGGGCAATTTTCATTAAGCCCTCTAATAGAAACAATCCCCAAATCTTTCCCTGGGATGTCGTCTCATTCAAATTATTAGATCTTATCAAATCCGTCTCTAAAGTTACGAGAATAAACCCAATGGCCTTAATTTTATAGAAGCCTACTATATTCCTTGAATTCTAATCCACATAGTGGTATTTCAGAAACGAGATATCAAACCCTTGCCTATTCAAAACCCCAAGATCTATATTCAATCTATGTTAAATGAAACTGAATATACTAGCTTACCTATCCAAACTACAAGTACACTATATACATTTAATTGAATGATGTCCCATCTTAACATTCTTTCTAAGTTTGTTGTTGAACCCAAAAGCTCCTCTACCACATCATTCACACTCACCCATCAAACACCATATATGGATATGTGAACGGGCCATTCATTAATTGTAGAATTGCAACATAGCTTCATCCATTAAACACTCAATATTAAGAGGAAAACAGTCAATATATAGAGGTCAATTTTTTTAGAATAAAAAAACTTTGTTATTCTCATTATAAAAAGAGAGTACAATATCACATATCTTTTACAATGAATTCGCCAAGTCCCCTCTTGTAACGCCTTGGAGAATTACGACAGGTGGGCACGCACGACGGGCGCGTGCCGAACGGGTGTGCGATGGCACCGTCGCACAAAATGCGACGTTGTGACAGCAGATTTGCGACGAAAGTTCAAGAACTCACGACACTTATGCATATATGTGTGGAGGTTTATACGACGGTTAAAGGATGGAACGACCGCTTGGTAGCCGACTCTATCATGGATAGCCGACCTCTAAAATGGGCGTGCAAGCCATGTGAAAGGGGTGTGTAAACTGAATTTGGGTGGTCGGCCAGGTGAGCCACCACCCCACCTTGGACGTGTATATATATGCGTGCGTTGGCTGGACTTGGAACACATTCGACACATGACTTCTTCACACAGTTAGTGCGCAATAGGGACAAGAAGAAGTGCGCATATCTCATGCGCTAAGTATTGTTTAGCTGCACGTTGGAATCGTACTTGGAGTTGGGTGAAGGCATTGGGCAAGAAGTGCCCGGGTGAATGGTTGGATGCAGGTTTTGTGTAAGGCTTGAGGAGGGAGTCTTGGTGGCTCGGGTGAGCACCCTCCCACCGTGCAAGGTATGCACGAACATTGTAAAGGCAGATTGCCTATCTTGTAAATTTGGCTAAGTGTTGGCTTGGAGTTTTGCCAAGCACACTTGTATTGTAAAAATTGATATTCTTAATAAACTGTTGGGCAGACTCACATTACGGGGAGTTGCCCCTCCCCTTTATACTTGTTGCAATTGTTGATGTTCTTGTTTTATAATTGTGATGGTTAATGAATGAGTATGGGCTTCATTAAGTCTAAAGGATAAATATATGTTTACTTGGTTGCGAAACACAAGCTAAGTAATGCGAAGGTGAATTTAGGCGTAGTCCATGTGCATGAGTATTGTTAAAAAGAAAGTGTTCGGTGGTGTCGCACCTCGCCGGCACGGTTGAAAGACCACCGTAGGCTGGGGGGCGTGACACCTATGGACCAAAACGAGTTACAATGCTTTATCTAGATCATCTATATATCTATATATCTATAAAAGTCCTTCCAACATGATAAATCTATTTGAGCTAATATTCATATTTTAACCACTAATCGATTTCAATCAAACAAAAATTAGTAAATTGTGTACAAGACAACCACCAAAATCTGAAACATTAATCCGTCTCCAAAAATTCAAAAAAGAAAGACAAAAAAGTGATTGAACAGATGTACTAAGAAAAATTAGTGCATCTAGCATTTGTCAAAGAATCCTAGACAAATGTTGTAAAAAATATCTTTCCCGGACTCTTTGAAATGCCTCTCTTTGATAAGAGGTATGCCACCCGATTTTGTTCCCTATAAATGTGTCTGAAATAAATTACTTAAAAGGTCTTCTCCAGATTGTGATTTCGACACATCCAATTAGAAATTAAGGGAGGATGAAACTGTGAATGATACTTGACTCAATCAATGATTCCCTTTGAGTCTCCATGGACATGTAATACTTTAATTCCTAACCATTTGGCACATATTAGAACACCTCATAATGTTATAACTTATGATCAATTGTTTGTACCATATTCATCCTCCCAACAGAAGTGATAGTATCTTCCCAACTCAATAATAATAAATGCACCATAACCGCACTTCCTTTGTGAACAAGCACCATCAAAGAAACCGATTGGGAGGTTCCTGCAAATATCCTTAATTTTTATCGATCTCTTGTGTTGCTTCTCCTTCCTTGGCCCAATCTCTCCATAATATGCCAAAATATTTATCACTGAATTCCTAACATCAGTCAGCTTATGTTCAAAGATCTTGGAGCTCCAAGACCATCAAATGATCCATATAATGTAAAAAGGAATGGATTAATGTTCCTTTTGAGTGATGAACCAGTGCTAAAGGCAATCCTTCAATAAAGTGTGCATCTAATTCATGTCAATGTTTAAATCATCTAAAACCCCAATCCATATACTTGAAGTGAAGGGACAGATTAGAAATAAGTGCCTCACATCCTCGACATACTGCATGCCCATAGGAAAAATTCCAAGGCCAATGAACCCCCTATGAAGAAGTTTCTCCCATGTGAGAATTCTATCATGAACCACCAGCCAAAAAAAACATTTTAACTTTTGTGGAATCTCCCACAACTAAGATTTCTAAACCAAAGTTTATATTCAAAGATTATCTGAGCCAAAGGAATTCTTTGGTATATGTCCTGAGCCACAACTTTCCCATTCATGATTTTTCTGTCCCATATAAGCTTTTTTTCTTGTTCAATACCCATGGCACAAAGTTGTGAGAGGTAATATTCCCATTCATCTACTATAATACCTGGTAATCCAAGCTCATCTTCCCTAAGCCAAGAATGAAAGATGGAAATGAAATTGTGAACAATATAAATTTGATTGAGAAATTAAATACCCTTTTCATGAATGTGACATAAGAGTGGGACGGTTAAGGTGTGATTTCCAATAAATCCTTTAAGGGCATCCATCCGGATCTCGATCTGTGATCTATTTGCGACATCCCAACAAAGATTCCTTGAGATCCACTGAATATTTTTCATCATAGACTTCCATATGAAAGAATAACCTCACTTTATCACTGCTCCTTCCCTGATCCATATGGTATAGTCTTGATAGTTCATGTATTTACCACTGATTATCTATGTCCAAAGGTCAAAGTATAGAAAATGCCCTCTAGATTTTCTTCATAATCAGTGACTTGTTGAACGATTTTGTGTCCAATATGACCCATCATCCTCTTGCTTCTATCGGCCAAGCTAAAGTAGAGCGTCTGACCAAATGAATTTTCCCCAATTGTTGGATCAACATGTAGTTGAGACACAAAATCCTTCTCTGAATAGGAAGGCTAGGATGGTTGCAAAAGGAGTCCTTTTTAAATTTTGTACACTTATTTTTCTTGTTGGTCACATTCCTTTGTTTCCTAGAATTTTCCAAACCCTCAGTTGGCTGGAAAAATGAATTCTTGATAGCCATAGGTTCAATGTTGGTAGAATCATTTTGGGATAATATCCCTAGTTCCATGTTGGGAGAGATTGGCGAGAGGTCACCACCCAAAGTAGACATTAATTTAGGTTGAGGAATCAAAGGATCTGCAGCATGCAAAAGATCGAGTTCCCCATTCCTCAGAGGAACTCTAGGGATCCAACCATCCCCCATTGGCAATAAGATTATGACAAAACAAAGACAAGGGGAGAGACAAGAGGCGTTTGTATGGGTACCAATATCTGGTTCTATAGATCCCATGGGCGGATCCATCATCCCCTTATAAATGTTCCTCTTATATTTGTGTCTTTTCCAAGGTGCTATGAGTGCAATCCTTGAAATGTGACCTATACCCAGCAAAGAACCTCTTCGGACATGCAACAAGTAAATTTCCTATCTCATGGCACTATATGCACCTAAACGGTGTCCCCCAATAATTGATACATAGCCAGAATGAGAATGATTCCCATATAAGGTCCAATTTAGCCAATAATAATCCACTTAAATTAACATCCAACATTACCCAAGCCATCCTTTTGTCCATTTTCCCAAAACTCCTTTCATCCTAGAAACAGAATTTGCCAATGGTGTTCGTAATCACCATAATTGTCGGTTTGGTCCACAACTTGAATGGAAGATAGTGTAGTTTCGCCCAAACAATCTTCCTACATGGAATTTATTTAAATGGATCAAACCCCACATACCACCTTTGTAGGGATAAGAACCCCCAACCTTTTACCCATGGGGATGCTGAAATCAGTTTAGTGTCTTCAAAGCAAAGAAAGTGGAAAAAAATCACCCATAAAAAAATATTAATTTTCAGTCGGTGTTTGAGAATCAGCAACCAACACAATTCAAACTAAGACTTGATATGATCTTAGACATCTTTGTGTAATTCCAACGACCCCCCAAGGCCCTCTACTTCAACCTCTCAATGCTCTACCAAAAGATATATGCTCCAAGAGACAGGTTTTGAGCCTGATACACCGCCTTGCAAGGTTTCTTTTTCTTCACACCTACCCATTTAAGTGTGAATCCTGTAACTAAATATCCCGCAAAGTTTCTGAATTGCCGCCTATATCCTCATGTGCATCCATAAACTTTGAAAAATTGACCAGATGGGAGACATGAAGAGAAGAGGCAAAAGCATGTTTTTCAACTTTGACTGTAATCTCAATCAAAGACGCCAAGTCCGGCGAAGAAATCTACTGCATGTTCCAAAGGTGTCACAATCAGAGGATGTATTGACACACCAATTTCCGCAAAGACATAGAGAGACACCAACCAATGAAGGTGGGAAGGATAAATGGGGGACATGTGAGGTGACAGAAGGATAGGTAATTCCACCATGTCAGTGAGACAGCTCAAGAGTTCAAGAGAGTCAAGCAAAGAATGCTTAGAGATGTAATACAAGGGAAATCCAATGAGATTATGTCCCCATTGGATAACCCAACCTATGAATTATACCATATGTAATTGACAAGATGGGATCCAAAAATCACCGACAAGTGTAACTCCACCACCCCCCATTCATAATCATGTGTCCTATGGACATGTGAAGTGAATCTATGTGGTTGAGGAATATTAATTATAGCCTCTAGAGAAATATAATTAGCAGTGAAAATGGATCCAAATGATCTCAAATTAATGGAACACCAACTGATGTGACTGCATGTCTCCTCCACTTACAGGGGCCATCATCTAAGAAATATTTGAGGCTCTTTAAAATAAATGTGGCAATGATCAGCTATGTGGGAGAAACCAATTCAAAATATTACCCCAAAGACACAAATGTCAAGGATGAAATTGTCCATATCCTCAACATATAGTAATGAAACTACCATTGAACCTCGTGTCTGACCCTCGAGAAATACATATCTCACTCCATCCAAATCTGAAGCACCCTTTATGACACAAATATGAAAAAGCTTTGAAACAACTACTACTCCTTTGCTCCAAAATCCAATATAACAACTTCAAATGGAAATAACTTATATGATTATACTAAACCAATTCCTCCCAAGTAAATATCGTAAGAGAAAGTACATGAGGAAGTCTGTCCCAACTTACTAGGAGGCCACTGAAGACGAGGGGAAGGAGACCCTGAAATTAATAAAATAACTACACGATCAAAATATAGGAAGTAACCGAAGAGCCAAAAGATGAAAACTCTCCAAATTCATGGAGGGAATTATAATCTCCCAACAATAGTTGAAGGAAAATCCACATCAAGAAGTAAGAAACTGTAACATCATCTCCCAAAGGAAGACACTACACCGCAACGATATCATCGACCAATAACCCCCATAATTCTCTTTGTTGTTATCCTTCAAATCAACGAAGGAAATAACATCACCAATACACCACTCAAATGAACTCCTCTTAGCATAGACACAAAGACCCTCCAATACCATATCCCATCCGATACTACAATCCTCAAAACTCCAAAGGTTCAAAACTACTTGTTGGTTTTGTGCCAGTGAGTAAGAGTGCCACATTCATTTTTCCCCTCCATCGTTATTTCTTCTATGTGTCCTATATGTATATACAATCAATAAATTGAAAACATGACATATTATTTATTGGTCCCTTCTCTTCCTTGATGGTTTGGATGAGGTGACCTGTAAATCAACCATGCATGACTTCATAAATGCTTGATGTGATCACCAACAAGAACAACAAGACAATTTCCCTCAAATAGAAAATTCACCATACAACTCCTCAATAATGAATTTCAATGTCTATTATTAACAGACACCCAAAATAAAAAATAAAAAAATTCACCATTGACAACAATAGGATAATTAATTTATTTTGTCTCAATGCATAAAAGTCATGTATTGCACGTTATCTCCATGTGATTAAAGTTTAGGTTATCAAGCAAAGAAAGTGAAGCACTCTATAGTCGAGAGAGAAGTAATGTGCTCTCAGAGAAACCCAGTAATTGAAATCATTATTTGGGTTTCCCTCATATTCAATGCAAACATAAAATTATTTAGTTGGATAATCCTGTAGAGAACACAATGAATAAAAGCTCCATATGGGCATTGAAGGAACATACACAAGATTTAATGAACAATAACTGAGTAAACAAATATTTTGTTTCAATATTCATATCAATCAATTCCTTTGACAGTGCAACATCCGATAATTTTCAGGTGCGTACAAAATGTCAGTTCTTTGTCTGTATATGACAACTTGGTCAGTCAACTGAGACGAACCGCCCTTCATACGGGCATACAATGATCCTAAAGCTGTGCAATTCTAATTCCTTTGAGCATACAACGCCCCTAAAGTTATGCAATTTTGATTCCTTTGAGCATACATTGCCCCTTAGGGTTAGAATTCAAGACTCTTTTCAACTTCTCACTAACAACCTACAATATCCAACTGATTTGAACACTAGATAGGACATCTATCTGGTATTGTTCGGATTTCTCTAAAAAAACACTGAAAATAATCTCGCAAAAATCCCTCCCATCAAGAGATATGTCAAAAGGTATTAGCTAGGATATTCAACTAACCCCTTTTAAATGTCATGCCATGCACATACATACTGACAAACAAACACAACATTCAACAGATCATTTTCTGGAAAACCAGTGTTCTAAATGTGGTAAGCCAAAGCAGTGGTATTGGTCTTGTTCATTTTTTCTTTACAATTTGCGTAAGATTCATCAAAATCATAACTAGACTCTGAGTAGGGGTAAGAATCCTCGATTAATATGTTTGTATCTCATTCTAAGATCTTTATTTATCTTATATAGAGTTCAACCGGAATTTTCGTACTATGAGAACTTAGAAGCAATACGGGGCAACGAACCGATGTTCGGCAGACCATGTGCAGGCTAAAGGTGGGTGGGAAAATCCTGAGTTGAGCATGAACAACACAAGCCACATGGTAAAAACTAATTGAACAGAGGACGATGAAAATCAAAAGATTTGATTGGTGGAATATGCCCAACCCAAGCCCACGGAGGAACACCTTCGGTGTAATTATTATTATTATATATTTGTGATAGAAATTTAGTTATTAAAATTTAAAAGTATGTATGGTAGTGTTTAGATAATGTTGATTATACCTACTAAAGGAGGTTATATTGTCTTTTATTTTTGGTCAAAAAGAACTTTCAATTAGTATTGAAATTTTTAAACGATTCTATGAATTTTATTAAAGTTTAAAAAATATATAAATATAAAAATGAATATTTTGAAAATTAAAAATATCTTTTTATTTTTTTAAATGTAAATTATTTTTTTTGATTGATTGTTTTATGTGGTTTTTAATTGAATTGTCGGATATAAAAATTATATTAAAACATAAAAGATCTAAAAAAGTTTATATTCACTAAGTGTCATAATAATTTAGGCTTTGTTAGAATACCATGGGCCAATATCATGGCTTATCAATACCACATGCTCAAAAACCATAATTCATTTTAAAATCAAAATATTTTATAAATGTTTCATTTTTATTTTAGTTTATAGCAATTTTTAAATTAAAACTTAATACTTACAATATAACAAAATTCTTAACCATGGATATTTACCCCCATTTTGTGATGAATATTATTAACTTGTAAATAGGCTTTGTTACAATACCATGGTCCAGTACCATGGCTTCTTAATACCACTTGCCCAAAAATAGTAACTCATTTCAAAATCAAAATATTTTATAAATATTTTATTGTAGAAATTACTATGTAGATTTGCAATTGCTTATGAAGTTTTAATTAAAATTACAAAAGACAAACATACTCTACTACTTTACGGAGATTAATTCACAATTTAGAACAAAAATTTCAAACATGCAATAACAAAATCACACACATGCAAATAACATTTTTCTCGGGGAAAGCAAACTGCTAAAAACCCCAATGTATGGTTGCATTAATCTCATGAATAGAGATGTATTACAATTGCTTTGCTCAATTGAGTGTAACTTGCAAGTGCATAACCTATCTCTCTACTCACTAAGAATCTCTGACCCAAACTTAGTCAATTTCAGAATTTGCTTGAGCCCCTATTTCCTTGCACAATTTCTGAGGAAACTAGGCCCCTATTATTTAGGAATTTACTCCAAAATGCTTCACAATTCCCAAGGTTGATCATCTGACTACATGCAACACATGTACTCTCAAGACTAGTCTACAATTGATGTTACACTGCCTTGGAATCTCCACCACAGCTGGGGAACTCGAATTCTCTACATGCACTAACTATTTTTGGTTGATTAATCGGTGAACTGGATGATCACCGAGTTGGACTATTGTCCCACTACACAACTGACCTTCCTCTAGTTCCTCTAATAGTTAGAACTACTTAACTAAAAACAACTTGAAATAATTGACCTTGATTGCTACAAATTAGCAATCACACATGCTTAACTGAACTCTAACTCCCCCAACTTGAATTTACTAAGCTAACCGAGTGACAAGAGTCATGTTACACAAGTTAACTACATCCAAGTTGTCTGTTGATGTGGAAATTCGAATTTTTTCAATTTGACCAAGGCAAAATCAAATTGAGACTTTATTGCTACATTTTTCAACACTCCCTCTCAACAAGAAAGGGAATATCAACCACCCCTATCCTACACCAATGGAATGTACTGCATGCAACACTTCTCACTGTTGTTTCTACTACTGCAACATATGCAACTGAGAAGCATAAAAAAAACATTGAATCAACTATGTCTGCAACTCTCTATTGAGAAAATTGTGTTGTTGTTGACTCTACTATGGAGCCTCCTGCTCTATTGTCAACACTCCTCTACACTCCTCGGTATCTAACTAACATTGATCCTCCTACTACTAAATATTGTGGGCCCCTATAGAAATGTAATGATCCATGAGGAGAATACCCCAACAGACCCTACCCCAAATTTCTGCAACTTTTGGACTAAGGATCTACATCACTCCACCTCACTCCTGAAGGTATAGGTGCATGTGCTCCCACTACCTACTTGGCACAAAATTTCCTCCTACTGGTGGTATCTTCTTGGATAGATTTCTCCACTTTGCCTCCTCTCTGCCTCTCCATTTGTACTTGCTCCACAACTTCTTGAGGCACCTTTCGAGGCTCCATTTTGAGAGGTCTATCATGCTCCCTCTCAACCACCATATCTCTAATTGTTCCCTTGCTCCTTGAGTTTGTGCATGCATCTTCTACCTCAATTGCATACAGGTTCTTGACTCAAACCTCGATCTACTTCACATGTCTCGTGGCTATGTGTCTCAGGAATGGATTTCCTTTGTTGAAGATCACATGATAACCACGGTCTTCCAAAACTTTAATAGAGATGATAATTTTCTTTAGGCCTGGAACAAACATTACATCCTTGAGTCTGAGAGGGGATCTTGACTCCCTCTAAAAGGTGTATGTACCAATCCTGGTCTCATTGTACCTTCTATCATCTCCAAACTCAATATTCATCTGGAGATCTTTCTCCTCCATGTCACTGAAAAACTCTCTACACCTAGTCATGTGGAACAAGGCACCTACATCCAAGTACCACACACTCCCCATCACAATGTTGGTCATGCATGCGATAAGGGTAAAATCTAGCTCAAACTATGAAGCTAAAGCTTCACTTGTTGCTGCTATTGTTGAGTCCTTCTTGCTAGACTTTTTGTGTAAACACTTAGAAGCATAGTGCCTGAATTCATGACAATTCAAGAATTTAATTTTGGACAAGTCTTTCTTCTTGACCTCTTGGCTAGATTCAACCTCACCTTGGGAGTTCTTTCCCTTGGCCTTCATTCCTTTGCTAACTAGAGCAAATTCCCCTTCCTCTTCTTTGGATGAGGTTCCATCTCTGATATTCTACCTTATTTCCTCTTGTACCAAATCGGACCATAAGCGCTCCCAATTCATTAGTTTCTCACTCCCATTCACCAAATCTTGATAGCTATGCCAGCTCTTGGGAAGGCCCAGATGGGCTAGGCTTACAAAGTCTTCTTCAAGGACATTGGCAATGACCCCGCCAATTTCATCACAACATTGTGTGAATTTGCTCAGATACTGTGGAAAAGTATCATTCTTTTGCATCTTGATACTTCGAAGTGTATCCTTGAGCACCAACTTCTTGTGGTCACTACTATTCTCTAACAATTTTGTCAATCCTTTTGCACATTGCAAACAAAGTTTCTTTTCCATGTAGATTTGAGATAATGTGATCCCATACTCCCTCCAATATTATTCTCCTCGCCTTTGCGACATATTTCCTCCACTGAGAAAGGTTTTGGGCATCAAATGCTCGTGCTTTTACAACATTTGTCTTTATGTATTCTAGCAATCCATTTTCATCCAATACCGCCTCCATGCAATCCTTCCATGTAATAAAATTAGAGGTGCCTTCCAAGGCATACTCTTGCCTTAGTCCATTAAAGGCCATCTTCTGAGCTCTGAAGAGATCATGCTGCACTGAACTCCAAATTCGAACCTCCTAAAAAACAACTTTGAAATTTCTACTCTAATGTGAATCCCGCTCGGATACCATGTAGAAATTACAATGTAGATTTCCAACTTCTTATGAAGTTTTAATCAAAATCACAAGACATAAACCTACTATATTTCTCTACAGACATTAATTCACAATTTAGAACAAAAATCTCAGGCATGCAATAGAAATCACACACATGCAAATAATATTTTTCCCGAGGAAAACAAACTACTAAAATCCCCAATGCCTGCTTGCATTGATCTTATGAATAGATATGTATTACGATTGCTTTGTTCAACTTAGCACAACTTGCAAGTGCATAACCTATCTCTTTGTTCGCTGAGAAGCTCTGGCCCAAACTTAGTCAATTTCAGCCTTTGCTTGAGCTCCTATTTCCTTGCGCAATTTCGGAGGAAATTATGCCCCTATTATTTAGGAATTTCCTCCAAAATGCTTACACAATTCCCAAGGTTGATCATGTGACTACATGCAACACCTGTACACTCAAGACTACTCTAGAACTAATGTTACATTGCCTTGGAATCTCCACCACAATTGTGGAACTTCTAGAACTAATGTTACATTGCCTTGGAATCTCCACCACAATTGTGGAACTCAAATTCTCTGCATGCACTAGATATTTTGGGTTGATTGATTATTTAACTAGATGATCACTGAGTTAGACTATTGTCCCATTGCACAATTGACCTTCCACTAGTTCCTGCAACAGTTAGAACTATTTAACTGAAAACAACTTGAAGTAACTGACCTTAATTGCTACAAATTAGCAATTACACATCGTTAATTGAACTCCAACTCCTCTAACTCGAATTTATTGAGCTAACTAAGTGACAAGAGTCATGTCACACAAGCTAATTGCATTCAAGTTGTCAATTTGATCAAGGCAAAATCAAATTGATACTTTATCTCTGCATTTTTCAACATTTATTTTATAACAGTTTACTTTCAATTAGTTTTGAAATTTTTACTAAGCTTTTATTATTAATTAAATTTTTATATTAGTTTTTATATTATATTATTTTAAAATTTATAATATATATATATATAACTTTTGCTTAAAAAGGCAACTACTGATGCAGCGATGTTGCATATTATTCTGTTAGTTTAAAATTCGTTATTGTAATTTTAAATGTATTTAGTTGAAATTGGATTATATATTTATTAAAGGATTAGATTAAACAAAAAAAAAAAATTCTTTACTTTTAAATTATTATTTATGGTTAAAATATATTTTTTCAAAAAAAATAAAAATTTAAATTTAAATAGCTAATTACATATTTAATTTACAATTATTTAAAAAATTTCTTCTTGCTCACCAAGAGGGTAAGGGTTTGCATATATTAACTTGTCATACAAGTTAGATCATTTATTGATAGTTTTTGTTATTGAATATTCAAATTTTTTTAGTTTGTCTTTTACTAAAACTTTATGATCCTTATCCATAGTTTAACATTAGGAATTCAATTTTTATTATTATTGAAATTTATTTATTTGTAAGGTGATTGGTTGAGGTCTTATTCTGGGTTGTTTAGTAACTTCCATTTCTAT